>LR736885.1:2706690-2812635 GCA_902654985.2 Oryctes borbonicus | reverse complement strand
TTAAATAATAAAATTTATGATTACTATGAAATGTACCTCATCGATAAGACATGATTTGAATTCTTTATTCTTCTTTACCACGATTACACTGATAAATTAAATTTCAAAAAAAGCGTGTAAAATTAAACTAAAATGTGTTTTATACGTTTCTGAGTTTAAAAATCAACTGGTTTATCTCTTTCGGGCTAAGTTTAGTCTTTTTAACTCTCGTCGTTGTGACATCATTTCCTGTAGGTACATCATCGGAACTGTTGGTGACAGGTGAGGGGGAGTTGACTAATTCGGAATAGTTAGTGTCGGATATTACCTCGAACGTGAAGCAGGCATATCCCATTGATACCAAAGCGTCGTTTATGAAGAAATCGTCTTCTTCCGTCGTATCAGCTAAAACTACATCCAGTATTTTTCTCTGTAACAAATCAAAATCATAATCAAACAGTTAAAAGGAAATACTAAGGTCGAAGCAGTCAGAAAACGTATTAATTGGTTCATAGTGTGGAATTTCAATAATTTTTAGCGTCGATTCATAAATGCTGACGAAACATGGATTCATCACAGCACACCAGAGACGAAAGAACAGTCCAAGCAGTGTTTTTTTTTTGTGCCGGCCAGATCTATGGATAATGAATAAAAATTATTGTTAAAGAAATCTTGCTCCAAACAAATGGAACAAATCAATTCTGTTTCTTCAAGAAAATGCACCCGCGCGCACTCGTGTCGTCGTCATGGCAACATTCCAGTAGTTGCAAATTATTTCCACACCCGTCATATCTGCTAGATTTAGTCCTGGCGATTATTTCCTAATCCCGAATATGAATAAATGGTTGGGAGGAAAGCAATGAAGTGATTATAGAAACAAATGCCTATTGTGCAGCGTTGGCGAAATTGTATTTTTTAGATAACATACAAAAAATAAAACGTTGGACTAAGTGTGTCGACCTCAAAGCAGTCTGTGTTGGAAAATAAAATTAATTTTTCCCTCGTAGTTGGGTATTAGGCATTGAAACGTTGTTGTTATAAGCACTTTAGTTCTAAAAGTAAAACCTTAAATAGAAGTACCCCCAGATATTTTTTCCAGTTATTGATTAGTTTAACCAATTAATTTTGCACGAGATAGGCTATTATTGAACCTTACCTCTTCGTCCATTCTAACTATCTGCGCAACAAGATCCTTTTGCAACACTAAACTTAAAAATCGCGTAGAAGCGCCTCTAGACCATTGTTCGTTTTCGTTAGGCGGGTATATACCGGCTAGTCTTGCTCTTATAGCTTGTTCAGGTAATTCGGCAAACTGTTTGTGTAGATAGCAAACGGTACTCATGGAAACAACGGCAACAGTTCCGTAGTCGACGAAATATGCCTAGAAACAATTGGATATCGACGTTAATCAACGACTTAAGATATATAACGTGTATTACGGTGATATAATTGTCTTCTTTTTGGGAGATGTCGACGATCCTAGCTCTATGAAATTCATTGTTGTAAACGCAGGCTATGTACATGTCTTTCTTTAGGGCGAAAGGAGGTACATACAGTTCACTCTGGTGGATTCTATAAAAGATCCTGGAAATATAAAAAAACAATTTGTGGAATGTGTTTTTTTTTATAGACGTGATCTTCATGTTTGATTCTTTTTAGACTATCCTCGTATAATATTAAAAAAGAACGAATGTACAATTAGAAATGAAAGCTTCGTAGAAGCAAAACTGAAAGAGGGACAAACATTCTTGAATTAACATTAAGTTCCCAACTGGGTAAAAGATTTGTATAAAGCAACTAGTTTGAATGAGTTGTAATTGATCAATGAAATTGAATGAAATGTGATCTAGAAGTTTCATTAAAATCGGTTATTTCAATTTTGAACTTGTGTTAATTACATCTCTTATCTTTAAAAGTTCTATGTAAAAGGAAGAATTTTAAAAAATCATCTTACTGCAAATCGTCCATCATAATATTCAGTCTATTAGCATACACCTTGAGTATCATCCAAAATTTAGACGGGTCGTAGATCTCTGCGACAATAATATCGATGATATCCTGTTCAGTTGTTCCTGGATCGATCCATTGCCTTTCTAATTCTATGCCGAATTCGATAATATCAGATGGAACATTCTCGGTATGAATTTGACGCATAATGTCTTCGACTTCGTCTGGTGGTAATGCGGTACCGTCGGCAGATGTCTCCTTTGTCGCTTTTATCTTCAATAGTTGCAATTTCTTGACGATACTCAACGTATCTTCCGGGATCGGTAGGTCCTTGCTGAACAATTTTACGTCGCTCTGATCTATCTGTACTATATTGAAGATGCCTCGCAGGTCTGCACACATTTCAGCTATGGATCGGTATCCATAATCACTGTAGGTTACAGATTTCCGAAATTCTTTTCTGAAAATCAAGTCTAATGTAACATTAATAATTTGTGTCTCACCCAGTGCTGCATTGATCAATAAATGAAATCGGAACATTCAGAAACCTTGGTAATACAGTAAACTACTGAATTAAAATATTTTTAATCCGATTCAATAATCTGAAGCAAATTGCAGCAATTTAATAAAGATAATCGACAAAAATATCTTACTTGTAATATTCTAATACGTTAGAACACATTATGCCGCCAGGATATTTCGCGATCAATTTTCTTAAATTCTCTTGAATATCAGCAGGTACTCGAACGTTTCTTTTAGATTCCTCATCACTAAAATATATTTCTTCTATTTGGTTATTCTGCATTGGCTTTGTTTGTTTCGGTACAGCACCTTTAGAATACTTGTCCATATCATCCGTCACTCTTTCTGTTAACGTTAGAACTTTCGGACTTTTCGGTAACATACTTTCCTGGGGTTCACTTTGAGGTCTGTCATCGTAAGAGTAATTAGTAAAATTTTGTCGACTCAGCGGGTAAAAATTTCGCTTTCTTGGGGGTAACCTAACAGGACAATCGATAATTCTTAATTTTGTTATACAATTTTGCTACAATACCTTGAGAATTTTGATCGAGGTGTTTTTTGTTTCGCTATTAATTCGTTAATGTGTGCTGTTTTTTCGTTTATGAGCACTTGCAATTCGGCATGCTCACCACTTCCGATCACCTAGGATTCGAACAGAACACGTAGCGATATCCAAATTAAAGAGAGAAATACCAGTTAAATACCTGCAATTTATCTTTCAAGCTGCGCAAGAATTGCTCTAAATTATAGCATCCGAACTTTTCGTGTGAGATTCTATAGCCTGTTGTCTGGGTAAATTCGTTATTCAGCTGCTTTATTGTCATTCTTCTAATCGTTGAGGTTAGAATGCTGCTTATTATAGTAGCTATTTCTTTTCTCTCTTCTTCACTCTAAAATTCACAACAAAGGAGAATAGCCTGTTGAAGTATACAAATGTAAAATAATACCATTGCTATGTGAGTACAACCACGTTATTTGTTATATCTTAAATGTTGATATTTACAATTCTGGTAACAACTGGAAACTAATCTATTTTATTAGGTTTTTGCGTTCTATTCTAAAATGGTAAACTAAACATTCTTCCTTTCATCTTATAAATTAAATGAAGCATAGAAAAACGTGAACACCTCATACTTAAAAAATTTGAAAATGAAATATAATAAATACTAAATCACAGGGAAACTCTAAAACAGAGGGTGGGGACTCTTGAACACGCCCCACTTCTGATGTTGCGAACTCTATTATCTTAACCCGTAACTAATCGCGTACACTCGGTAAGTAGGAGTAACTAACTATTAATGATCTGAGAAGCAGCCTTTGTATGTTTTCATTGAAAACACTATTTCGATAATATTACTTTCAATTATTATATTTATTTACTTGAAATTCAAAAGTCGTTACCTCTAGTTCCGGTACTGTTACGAGAGATGCTGCAATGGGGTTTACCCCTACCCGATATGGATCGCCAACCTAATAAGTTAAGCAAAATCTTTAAGGACCTAAATTAAAAGATTACTTTTAAAATCTCTAAATTTCTAAAAATAAAATAAAAATAAATGTCTAAATATTTATTTGAAATACCTACGTTTTACCTGTGCGGAGTTTTACATAGGAATTAACGTCAAAACTTTCACGACCCCCCTCATGCTAGAAGTATGGGAATGAAGGATTCTCAGAAAAATATTCCCTAGAAAAAGTATTAATAAGGCGAGAGAAAACCATGAAATTAAGGGTTTTTTTTTTACAAGTGCAAAGTTAAATAATTCCCAGGGGGTGTAACCACCTACTTTGGGTTGAGAGCTTATTTTGTAATATAAATATTTAAAAATTCAATAAAAAATTGCTTGGTAAATTAAATAAATTCAGTTTCTTTTTATTTCTTTGGTACCTCGAATTGCTTTTTCAAGGATTTTTGCGAAATGAGTTTTTAGTTTTAGGATGCCATTAACTATACATAATTTGCTTAAATGAATTATTACGAAAAAAAAATTAAAATAAAACACCTGAATTTTCCTTTTAACCTTTTAAATGTTTCTTCAGTTTCAACAGAATTTTTCATTTGCATCTTTAATCTGTCGTAAATTTTAATTCTTTGTCGTTTAAACGATTGGGAATGTCTTTTTTACTATGTGTTGTAATTAAAATTCTTAATGTTAACAGCATGTTTCTGATAATTTTGCTATTAAGCGACGTGAGATCATTGTAATTTTGTATATTTTTTTTGTTGAAGTTTTTATGTTCATTAGTTCTTTTCCATAATGGTTTTATAAACTTAATAAGTGGTTGGTACTACTGAAGGTGTTGATGGTATTTTTTAAAATAGGGAGAATTGTTAACGCAGGCATGAAATCTATAAAACAAAAGTTCTTCAATGTTGTTTTTGATCCATTCAAGTACAAAATCGTTTGTTTTTAAACAGCTTTATTATCAAAACATGTAAACAAAAAATCTATCCAAGATTCCTTCTATACAAACAACAAAACGGTGACATCCACATGGTGGACTAGTTTTTCCTTAAATAATATCAACGGATTTTTTACATTTATACAACGCCTTTTTTAAGTCCATCTTCTTTTGCTTACGATGCTTTAACACAGTTTACCATCCCTTTCCGTATCCTTTTCCGTATCCTTTTCCGTATCCATATCCACCATATCCACCATAACCACCATAACCACCATAACCACCATAGCTACCATAACCACCGTAGTCTCCTCCATACAAACCTCCACTATAACCAATAGTAAGTACTAATGGTTTATGAACCGGAACTGGTACAGGACTCGGAACAGGTACTGGGAAAGGTTGAGCAATCGGCACCTTTACTGGGACGCTATACGGAACATGAACAGTTCTTTCAACTGGGTATGGCACTGGTCGTTCAATCGGAACAGCGTATGGTTTTGGTACGGTAACTGGATAAGGGCGATCTACCGGGACTGGTATGGGTTGTGGAACGGGTACTGGAATGTTCTTTTGTATCGGAACGGGGTATGGTTGCGGTACCGGAATTCCCACTTTTTTGGTGATGGTATAGTGCGTGTGAACCGACCCTCCCAAGGGGATTGCACCGGAACTAACATATCCCAAGCCGCCTCCGTAACCGTAGCCTCCGCCATATCCGCCGTAGACACCGTAATCTCCAAAACCACCGCTGTATCCACTATAAAGGCCTCCTCCATAGATACTACGTTTTGCGGCCTTTGGCTCGCCTATAGCCCATACGGCTGATAAGCTTAAGATGACAACGAATACCTGGAAGATAGAAAACTAATGGATGGGGAGATGTTAAATAATAATCTAGTCTAACTAAAGCGAAACCAGACAAGTTATGGAAAACGTTCGTTTTTGATCAAATAATATCGAATTTTACTTATATTTTCATCCGAGAAAAAAAGTGGAAAAGTTGAATTGAATTGAGAATTTAGTAATTATTAGAATGAACTTTACTAACATGAAGAAACAGGGAATGAAAGAAATAAAATTTCTTTCGAAACTGCGAACTAACGTAATAACGAAAAATTTATTGAATTATTGCAAGTATTCTTGATGATACTTAATAATTTTTGGGGAAAGGTCAGCTCTTGCTAATTTCGATGGCAACATCAGTAGAGAGTGCTGGATTTCGTTTTATGACCAAAAAATGAATTAGGCAATCGATGCGATGGAAATGGGTGATTTATTAAGAGATCTATCGCTTACTCACCGTCAGCTTCATCATGCCTAATTCCGCTCTTGTGGATCTAAAATGTAGCAGATGACTGGTACTGCGTCGTTAGACTCAAGTTGCTCTTATATATACTTAAGGCAAAGGATAAAACACGTTTTTCGGTGGACGTATTGTTGATATGGCTGGTAAAAAAAAAATGTAAGGGGGGAATTAAACCGCCCCATATACATCGCCGTCCTTTGATCTACTTTCAGAGGCTGCTGTGATTACGTAATTCCTGTTTCGAGCATCAGATATTTATTAATACTATATGCAATTCCAGAATGCTTTTTTATGGCTTTCGATTTGTTTATTGTGAAAACGTATAATATATAATAGCATCATCCAAAAGGTTAAATAACGTGCCCCACCTCTTTTACAACGCGTTATCTTTTTGTTGTGGAGAAATCGTCTTTAACAGTACCTATGCGGGTAATTTTTCACTGGTCCCAAGACAGAAGTAAATAAATATCTTCGTAGCTGTTGTTCATTGTGTCGATCGGAAGTATTTTCTGAAGATGGGCGTGATCACTTCCTTGAATACTGCCTCGCCATTTCGCAAGCATGAAAAGAAAATTAAAAGGAACGTATATCATTACATAAGAGCTTTTTGCTGATGTACAGATGCATTTTATTATTCGAACGAAGAAAAAAATTATTGTTCAAATATATGTACATAAACGTTGGCGTCTCTCAAGCGAGCATTTTGGGTCCAATTTTGCTTTTAATCTTCTTGAACGATATTAGTACTCTTTTATTAAAATATGATTTGACGCCGTTTGCTGATAGAAGAAATCTTGGTGTGATTTTCGGTCGGAGGTCCGTCTGGAAAAATCACGTAGAGGCCTTGAGGAATAAGTTTGTCAAGGCAAAAAAAATTGCCCTCCCTGGTCTGTCGGAGTAGTAAAGACAAAGCTACTTCTTTCAATGCAATCGCAATTTCCCATCGCAGTGACTGGAATCGCTACAAGAAACGAGTTTTTAAGGTGATTATTAACGCTCCATGGTTTGTCAGGAATGCCCCGATTAGGGAGGATTTAGATATCCTCAGTTTGGTGACTTATTCGAGAGAATTGGCCGAGAAGACGTGGAAGCCAGTCCGTGATGTGGAGAACCGGTAGGATCGGCTGCTACCGAATGCCATAGTGAAAAGGATTGCCGGCATTGTTGACTTGGAGACTTAGGGTTTAACCCTGGAACAATTTGAATAATTCATCCAGCCGACTACTATCCATACATTCTAGCAGAGACTGCACATGCTCCAATAAGAGGAGTTGACCATCGCAATCGTGTGTGGGAACGATGAAATTATGAAAAAAGCAAATAAATTTGATGGACTCGAATTCCAAGCGTCGTTACGATATTTGTTAGAATGTTCAATTATTCAAAACCTATAAACTTATTAAATTATACAACCTTTTTTTTGCCAAATCTTGGCAATAAAACAAATAACGAAGTAAATTATTAGGCAGCCTTTTATCTGTTTTCCTTGAACATCGAATTTGAACAAGAATGTTGTTTTTGGATCGTTCGATTCGTGTCGTATTGAACTGAGTAAAGAGCATTCTACTTTTGTTTAGGACATAATACCATTATAAGGTTTCCATTTGAAAATATGGCATTATTACATGTTTGGTCGATTCTCAAAGGCAGTAAAATGCAAATTTTACGTGACTAAAAGATTCCTAAACGAGCATGGCAACAATGGCATCTTAATAAATATCTGATGACGTTCTCTTAATTGTAGCCATCTCACTTTATTCTTGGAATAATTCCTGATCGGCTTTGTTGAACTATATATATGCATGCATTTGTCACGATATTAATTTAATTTTGTCCAATGATCTTCTCCTGATCTGACCTTCTCAATTCCCTTTTTTTTATAGCAAATAAAGAGCGCGAATGTTATAAATAACTAAAAGGATGTTACAAAAATTATCGAGATTCACCATCAATCATCACCAAAGATCAAACGTGAATCCTCATATCCACAAAAAAAGCAGTTACGGATATTTGAATTGCATAAGCTTTTTTAATTAAACATTTTGTTTCTTTTGGTACATTTCGCTTGTGGCTGGGCAATTTTTTGTATGTCTGTGTAGATCTTGGCAATAAATTATTAGAATGGGTCGAAATGGAACTTGTTTAGTTTGTCATTTAGATCATCGATTTGAGTTATTTTTAACAATCATAAAAAGAAGATAAACCTCCTAATTTCTATGTACATTTTCTATTTTTATGTTAATTAAGAATTGGAATGACGTTATTAAGCTACAGTGTAACCTTAATGCGGTCACCGATTGGTTTGTTTCTTCGGTAATGATGGCAAGGAACACAAAAGTATGGGTACACTCTGCACCACACAAATGCAATTAATTAATCCAGGGCAGCTGTTTCGAGGATGCGTGCACACCTATTATCAATCGTATGACGGAATGATATCAGAAAAAAACTATAAAATTATAGTATGCCTGTTCTGTGCCTACTCTCGAGAAAAATATCTATTTTTGCCGCCTATACACCCTAAAACTAAGACATGCGAAAGATACGGAAACAATAGGCGATTAATTCCCGCGGCGAAGTTAGGTATTTAACCAATTTCAGGTTTATTAATTTAATATTATACCTCTAGTGCCTATTGTTCTTCCAGTTTGACCAATACAGGTTCTATCACAGCTACTACATGCAATTTTATAAATTCGCAACCTTTCCTTTATGCGCGGTTTATTTTTCGGTTTGCCAAGAAGGTTTTTGGGCGTTTCACAAATTTCTTATCGCGGGTTTTTACCGGGCTTAAGGTCGTGGAATTTCTTCCCTAACTCCTAGCCTAACCTTAGCTCTATGGAAGAAAGTTCGATATAGGTAAACTTTCTTCCATAGAGCTATTTTCGATACTTGCATGGAAAGTTTTAAGCCTCGTGCCTCGTTAAAACTTCATTTTATACCTTTATTGTAAGCAAACATGAATATGCTACGCCTGTTTTGTACCCTAGATTTACCTACAGCTGCAGATTGAGAAGATTCAACGAAAATCTTATCGTTTAAAGCTGATAGAATCTACGCGGTGTGGAATATTCTGTGGCTTCTTGATGGGTCCCTGATTATCTTGATTAACCTTTTTCCTTAGATTTTCGAAATTCTCCCATTTCTTCACGTACTTCTATTTTTTCTTTTTTATACTTCGGACAAATATGTATTATCCTCTTCCCTCTTTATTTCCACGTGCCGTGTATCTCCGTGTATGTTGAGACGTTTCTTAACAAAATTAAAAATTTTCGAATTTATTCATTTTTCTATTTTGTTTATTCACGAGGAAGCTATTCGAAGAAGCCCGAAAAACTATGACAACAAAAAATTCTTCAAAATAGATTGATAAATCAAATGAGGTAAAGAAGTCAAGAAAACACGCAAATTAATTCAGCGTTGAACGGTCTGCTTGTAGGATACGAAAGTTTCAAAGACATAATGAAAATTTTTTAAAAATAAGAAAATAAAGGATCTAGCTTTCAACACTCAAAGATAAGTGGCATAAATAGTAGCGGAATTGTAAAAAAAACAATAGAATAAATTGATATTATAAATATAAACATGTTCTCAAGGTAGTCAGCACTAGACACAATCTTCTTCAAATCAAGGATTACCAGAAACATTCATTCATACATATTCATGTAGAAATGTTAAAAAAGTTGCCTATCTCCGGCGCAATTACTAAAAATAAGTATTTTTTTTCTTAATAATAATAATAATTTATTTGCTCAACAGCATTGGTATAACATGACAAAATAAAATAAAATACAGGTGAAAATAACAAGCAATAAAGATAATCAGAAAATGTCTATGTAGACACTATTAGAATTACTGAAGAGGGCGGTTGGGAAAAACTGCGGGATAGTCCTTCTTTCTATATGAACCCTACACTAAAAAATGTCTTCTTTATTATAATTCCCTGTAGTTACAACAACAACTGCCAACTTTATCAATTAAGTGAAAGGATTGATAATCTTCATTTATTCATTGTTAACTTCACAATGTTACCAACTCAATAACAATGGAATTAAATGAATTTATCGAAATCATTGAATTTTCTCAAAATAAACTTGTGTAATACAATAGACTTCACGAATATACTACTGACATTGTTCCCCATTTACTATTGTAGCGTGTTTATTAATAATTTGTTTGTTGTCACGCCTTTCGATTCAATTTTTTTTTGGTACACTATTATGGTTATACCATTTAACATATGCGTGGGATATCATCAATGCTATAGGCTGTTTCTTCAATACTTTCCAATTTTTTTTTTTGCTCAATGACCTTGTCTATCTATAATGCATTCTTAACATGTTAATTAAATTCCAGTTTTATCGAAGAATGTATAATTAAATTCCTTCGTTTTTGCTAATATTTTACTTGTAGACTTGTTTTTCACCGTATCGTTGAAATATTTTTTTGGATTTTATTCAAAACATCGGACACCTGTTCAAATCCGGAAAGTTACTTTTTAGTACAGTCTTTGTAACTTGATGTAGTACGTTGTTTACGAAAGTCAGGTATCGAAGTTGTTAGCTTCTTTAACCTTGGTAAATATGAAATTATTTTCGGGTATAAATGGATAGGTATAATAGGTATTTTTTTGCAAAACGCCAGTTTATATATATATAATTTTATTCGAAAAATTTACAACCAGGATTTAATAGACTAGTTTTAATAACAAATAACACGAACTATCATATAAAACGTCTTAAAACACTCAAATAAATACTATCTATTAGATCTACCTACTATTGAGAAAATAAAAATTAGAATATTGGTATTTGTTGCTGAAACATAGCCCTCTGTCCAACTACTGGAGGACTGCCTCCATAACCAATTGACCCGGATCCAAGAGCAAAATTACCATTATTGAGCCTTGTAATCCCTAAAGAACCAGATCCCAAAGAGATTGGAGATGGTGGGATAGGGTTTGTTTCAATCTGTTGATAAGGAGGATACGCTGGTCTATAACCAGATACAGGAACTGGAATTGCTGTTGGGTAAGATACTTTAGTAGGTGACGAGGTAAGTCTAGTGTTCAACGGAGCTATTGACTGCACTGGTTGTGGTGAGAATTTGATGCTATTGAGTCCGGTTGTCGATCCATAAGCTCCTAAACCGATGGAGTTACGATCGTAACCATTTCCGTTAAAGGCGCCACCTCTAAAGTTGTTTAAAAACGAACCACCATCCAAATTCTGTTGGTTTTCATAGGAACCTAAATTTTGTCCGCCAAAATTGACTCCCAGATCCTGAGACGCTAGCTGAGAGAAGTCGAAACCTTTGAGATAATCCCCATTGTACAAAGTTTCTACTGGCTGGGAATTTAGCAGCGAGTTATATGAGTTGTATGAACCGAGATTTTGAAATGATCCAATTCCAGCGTTGTCGATTCCACGTTTCCCGGATATTGATATTGAGTACGTGGTGGATATGATAATCAGAAGAGTTAAAATCTGGAACTGAAGGAGAATGTGTTAAAATTTGAATTCATTCAAGCTAAATTATTATCGTCCTATTTTTATCATGTTAAGGGGCTATTGAAGCCTTCAAAAACCTTTCCTTTTCTCCTGTTCTCCTTCATAGTGGAAAAAATGTTTCGAGAACTGGTTTGAACGTAAAAATGCTAATATATAAAATAAATAAATCTTACTGGCGAATATTTTAAAAGACAATACAACGATTTGTATCAAAACATTCTAAAAGGTATCCCTGGTAGGTACAAAGCCATTATGAAATAGACTACTCAGATGTACCGCATAAAAAATTTTAATGAAGGAATTACTTCATTGCAATACGTAAAATAAATTAAGGCGATCTATTCTCGCATCATGTGATAAAAGTGTATACATATTCATATCTAGCGGTTGACTAAAAGCAGGTTTAAGTAATTAGATAAGATTTCAAAGCCGGCGTCTGTGTCTTCCGAGCTTCTCGGCTGTGATCGATAAGTTCCTAGAACCCGACGTTTCCCCGGCGTTTGTGGCAAGCTTTCTCAAAAGCGCCACAGTCGTATAGCTTGTGTACAAACGAGCAGTCAATTACGACAGCTACCGCACCACCTTTTGAGACTCCCTGCCACGGACAAGGTTGGTCCTAGGGTTTTTGCTCGCTGTAGGCAAACACCCAAAAAAACCGCCTCCTAGGCTTCAAAGGAACTAAAATCTCAGAAAAATTATATATAATTACATTGAAACAATAATACTAATACAGATTTATGGAAAATTGTTTTATTAAAAAACAAAACCTACTATTTTGAGAAATAATTTAAATTTCTTAAACAATAAACAAAACTAGCACATTATATAAGGTCTAAACGCAAATTAAAACGATCTCTTTCGAAATTTCTTTTCTACAAAGTCTCAAATCATTTCTTTCAGATCTAATCTATTACTCAGCTCATGTTCAATGATTAATTTTGCGAACACACTAAGACGATTTTGAGTAAACATGGTTAAATAATTTTTGATTAGTCTTAATTTAGAAAAAGTTCTTTCACTGGTTACGGGCATAGTTAGCAAAATTCTTAAAGCAACGCCCGAATTTGGCCTAATTTTAAGGGAAGCAACAAATTTATGAACGTCAACTGGATCTTCTTTCTTTCTTTGTTAAAAGTGAAGAAACAAGGTCTAGGAGGAAGCACCACCTGCCAAGATGTTTAACTTTGCGAATATCATAAAAATTCAAAATATTCGTTATGACTGTTCAATAGGTTGAATTTTTTTCTCCAATGCACTGATCGCCTGATCATTTATTGTGTGGATTCAAGTAATCGAAATATAATTTTGTGGGTTGCTCTAGTTCGGAACGTTTTGCTGCGGTTGCAGGTAGTCGTTCCTGCCACCGGTGTCGGCGAGACGTAAGCTTCTAGGATCCTATCGATCACAGCCAACAAGCTGGAAAAACGCGGACAATTTAAAAGCAAGCTTGTTGATAAGGATAGATTGTTTTATTTTGTACATTTGCATTAGTCATATTAGTTCTATTGGTGTAGCAGGTAAAATTAGGATAAAAGTAGTAGGTTAAATTAATTTTGTTTAATTTTTGTGTGGTTATTTTGAATTATTGGGGTAGATTTGTATATCGCTCACACGACGAATATTTTTGTAATTAAGAGTGACGAGCCTTTGTGAACTTCAACACTATGCTAGTACTCATATTATTCTGTAGATACACATAACTTTTCCTTGCAAAGTTGTAGTTCACCCTGGATAAGTAATTTGGGCTTCAGCTCCAAATCATTGTAATTTTCTTGAAAAAAGTCAGCGAAAGAATCAATAATCTTCGTTACAATAAAAGAAATTCTCGAAGAGCAAAGTAATTTATTTTCAGAAATGTGAATAGAAGCATTCGATCTCGCATCTCCATAAGTTTACTGTGAGCCAAAAACATTTGAATATCTTTCTTCGCATCAGGGGAAAGTATATATACCGATACATCGAAAGAATCTGGTTTTTAATCGTTCAATTAATGCGTAATGCTGCTTCAATGGATTTCGATTAAAAAAAAGGACGAAAACATACAGCTGTGTATGCAGTCTATTAAGAAAAAACTGGTAATAAATAATAGAAGTCGTTACGTAAAAGCTATTCCTGCCTAGAAATTCATCTGATATACATTTTCACCTTTCTCCCAGCATCTTATAGATGGTTATTGAGATAAGTAACTTAAGTGAGTCATTGTTGAAGCGCATTCAAGTTCACGTCGGATAGAGGTAATGTTCAAATTCGCGCTAACCCAGTTTGCAATTTTGAATGTCATTGGTGTAGATCAAACGAAAAAAAAAGGGAAAGTATTAAACTGGAAGAGAATTAATTAGAGTGTAAATTTCTGATGTACGAACATAGATTTGATTTATGATGTTCGTTTTATTGAAATCGGAATATTATTATGTTGGAAAGTTTATTTATTTTTATTAAATCTGGTATTATTGGTGCTGGATGCCATCGTCTATACGAGTTCCCGGGAAGATTTCTGTTCTTAATTTCTTTTTCCTGAATTATAAATAAATAAGTAATAAATATAATAAATAAAAGTTTTATTGACCCTGTGAGCTACGTTACATATGTAGATAAGAGTAAGTAAATAAATATATTGTTATGTCTTACAAGGGGAAGAAGTTGAGAAAATTTAGAAATTTTCTTGTCACATTTATTTTCAATAGATGGACAAACTAAAGTCACTAGACGAGATATGTGGGTGGTGCTGATGACAGATAACAGAGATTCGCCTCAAATTCCAATAAGTTGTAAGGAGCGTTTTGTAGTAAAAGATGCGAACAAGTCCCTCGGCAGCTTGTTGGAGAAGTTTACGTCTGCTGCTATTAGTTTATTGGCTATTTATACAACTACACAGTGAACAGGGATAAGAGACCCAATACCAACAATATTTTTAAGATGTAGTAATTTTTTGGGTCGTACACAAAGTTTCTAGACTTGATTGGCTCACACTGTATAGGTTAGAGTCAACTATAATTCCATAACACTTATTGCCATATTTTGAAGGATAATAGGACCTCCTTACTAAATGGAAAGGTCAATTCAGAATAATAAATCAAAGAACTCAAGGAACACGTCTCAAATTCTGTTAAAACTCCATCTTTTTCTAATGTTGGGATTTGTGATCTTGCGAAAAAAAATTTTTTTTTTGTTTTTTTGTTTCCTTTGCTACGTTTTGTCCTTGATGGTTGTTGTCATTTGTGCCTTCTTGCCATCCATTTTATTAGCACCATTCTTCCTTATCTATCTTTCTTCTTTTGGGTTCTTTTTTTTTCTTTTTAATATGTATTGATTACGAACAATTTGATTAATGATGAATTAAAAATATTTAACAGTGACAGACACAAGACAAACAAGATAACCACATTTAAAGATGACACGCTATTAAAATACTACTTGCACCCGTTTCTACGTAAAAAAAAAAACTTACCGTTCTCATCTTTCGGCGTTAAATTCTGGTGCAAAGTGCGAAAGAGTGAACTGAACACAGAAATATTCAAATGGTACTCGTGGGAAAAAGTACATGAGGTTATATATACCCCTTCACTAAAATCAAAACCATTCCATGAGCGCGCTAAATGAAATATCGAAGAATCAAAAACGAAACCGAAAAAAGGAAAGAGGTACGAAAAAGATACTCGACGAATGGTAAGCTTCCGATATGGAAGAGGGGTCCGGTTATATCCGTTCGGTCTCTCCGTGCTTTGCCGCAATAAACACTTTCGCCTGTCTCCACCCTAGATTCCGCCGGCGTTGCGAATGGTTGTTCGGAAACAGGCTCTTAAATTATTCGTTTTGGCGGATCGGTAAGCTTCCTGATTGCACCGGTTGACACGTGTCGAAAGTTGTTTATTACAGTGAAATACGTGAATCTGGCATGGAATTTTATTTTACGATCCAAAGTGGTACATGTAGTTATGTAAATGCGGAGAATTTTGCAATTACTGTCCCTAGCACGTAATAGATTCTAAACAAGAGGCGTAAGCATTGCTTGTTAGCTTGTCATATGTGGTGAGATGTACAATATTACCGTAAATACATATATAGTCTGTCTAAAACGTATGTTGAATTAAATAAATACCGATGTATACCCTTATTGCACAAATCTTAATATTGCATAGGGAAGATCGTCGAACCACGAACAGTTGTTAAGCCGCTGGGAAATACCGACGTATAATACTCTTTAGTAGTAACTTGTTAGGCTTCTAAAACGGCAGCCACTAAATTCAGGGCCGTTTCGAGGTGCCGCACGTTCTATCTCGATCTCCATGAGTTTCCAGATATGTTCAATCGGTCTCAGGTCTGGAAAACCCGGTAGGCACGGCATTGTTTCGACTTCATTCTCTTGCAACCAATTTCTTGCACACCTACGGACGTGGCATCTAGCGTTACCTTCTTGTAATCCCCAGGCTTTAGGTTACAACGTATTGCTTGTTTGAAGAAGGTATTTATTTAGAGTGGCACGATAACGATTATCTTCAAACCATGAAATTTTAATTTCTGTATTGCTAGTTTTTCTCTACTTAAGACCTGTTGCTGATCATTTCCCAAATGAAATAAGGCTTCATCCTAGATAAGTCCATTTTCAAAATTGCCTTCCCGAAAACCATTACATCACCTTTGTTGAATCCGCTCCTCCTGCTGAAGGCGGAACTCATGTTGTAAGAAATAGGTTGCTGTAATTTCAGAATTCTGGTGGGTGGATATGCCCCAGATGTACGAATCGGGGTCAGTGAGGTCAAAGTTAGCTGAAGGATAATTAAAGTTTGCTCTTCGACAAATAACTGCGCTACCAAAATTGTCCCCAACGTGTGACTGATGGCACTGCTTTACCGAAACCACTGTCCATGTAACAACAAAATTCCAGCTCTGCAGAGATGCTTTAGTTCCTGTGCAAAAGGTATCAAATTTTGCTACTGGCATCTTTCATTATTAACGGTGACAATACGGCCTTCTGATCTTCAGCAATAAACTAAGAACATAAATTTTCGTGTACAGTAACAGTACACAACACAGTCATCTTTTCGTCACGAAGAGGTATTTCAATCAGTTCCTCTTGAATGCTAGCCCGACAAATCTAAAAGACCGCCTATTGATGTGGCCGTCTTGAGTATAGCAAAGGTCAAGCACTAGTAAAACATACCAAGACAAAATCGGGCAAAAGTACAGCATTCTTGCCAAAGGCAAAAAAAAGGGAAAATATTTCGAAAACCACAGCAAATTATACACAAAATCCTTCATTTATTCCACGTTAACCAAAATATCCAATTTACTTCTATAATTTCTCACGAACCTCCTTCTAATACCTTTAAACTCTTAATCATCTGTATAGCTACGGCACGCAAACTATGAATGTGTTTGCTATAAAAGTGAAAACCTGTAAGTAAAATGCAATTTTGCTCATCGAAATGATGGGTCTGCATAACTATAATAAGCTGCTTGTTGCTGCATCGCAACGGTGAATGTATAGAATTGTTAACAACGTAATGAAGGTTATAATAATGATGGCTCGTGTTTGTTTTGTACACAGGCAAACCGTAGAATAAACAAATACTTCATTAAGCTGCGTTTCACGGTCAAGAATGCGTGAACCTGAAAATATTTACTTGTCTCTTTCACGCAAGAACGGTTCCAGGTGTAATAGTTTCGCTTGTTGTGAATAGAGGCAGGTTCTATATTTCTTTTGTTGTTTATGCACGGACATGTTTATTTTTCTTATTTGAAGAAGGCGCTTATAAAATTTAAAGTTTTATGATATCAATAAAGGTTGCATAAGAACACGGAAAAAATAACTATTTTATTCCAAATTTTACGATATAATATCATTCTTTTTAACTATACCAAAAGTTTATGTCTATTTCGCAATGACCAACGTAAGTTTCACATGCTACGAATATCTAATTCCAACAGAAAAGAAATCGCATCAAGTTATTTAATTTCACCAAATTTATTCGTCACAACCATTATCCCATATGCTAATCGATTCTCGATGACACAATCGTTGATTTCTATATAGTTAGTCTTTCGACGTCTTGCATTCTGATTCTCTTCTGCACAACGGAAGCAGTGGTATGCGCTTATCTTGTAGCAGAATCTTTTAATTTTGGCAACTCTACATGCGCTACGTTCAAGTTACTGTACGTGACGAGTATTTAATATCGCGATATCGCTTCAAAAACGGAGAGAATCCATTAATCTACGTTTTCGTGGAGACGGTGAGAAGGTACAAGTTCGCGGAATGCCCCGCCTGGCGTAAGTGAAAGGATTGTTTTTGTTAATGGCAGCTCAATGACCCAGATGGGTTGGGTGTGCTTGTCGGTGTATATTGTTTTCCGTTAGAAATTGGATATAGATTATGCGACTTTTGAGTTTTTTTTTTTGTGAGTAAAAATAATATTTAGCAAAAAAAATAAAGCCTTGTTTTTAGTTTTATACTTGTTAATTGGATTACGAGAGGAGTTGAAACCTTATCGACACGCTTGGCGAATGTAATAACAAAATAAATAACAGTCGGTAAAAAGTTACCGAGCACAGTTTGACCGGTAAAAACGTTGTATATTGAATATAGCTTCCAATAAATGGAAAACCGCAAACAAAAAGAATTTAATCTTCATTATCGATAGACGTAGGTATTATTAACATGCCTAATTAATTAACGCTGCATTTAGAACATGTGAAAGCATCCTGACGACGCATAAGCCGCGTTAAATCGAAAGGAAAAAAGCGTCGGCAATTAAAAGATCTGGTTTCTAATAACAGCAAAAAGCATACTTGGAGACTTCTACTTACGTGCATACATTATCTGCGTGCGTGATATGCATAAAATGGATAGAATTAAATTGAAATACAATCCTTAAAGTGAAAACAGTTTCTAAATTTTTCATCTATCTCATCAGATAACTGAGAAAATTTGGCCGTCGCAATGTATCCGGGACAAACGCGAACTACTTAACAATAGAATTCGATTCTATTAAAGAAGTTTCAAGCTTAGGTTGTGATACACGAATCAATGGTGGAGGAAATGTGATCAAAAGCTCGCGTAAAGTGTACATATTGAAACGGTACCGCTGTCGTCCGTAGTAGATATCTTATTAGTAGAGATGACAAAGGTAGGTGAAATTATTATTTTTTTTGCAGCGATTAGACAGATTCGTGTTTTGTCGATTCTCAGGGAAACCAGTAGGCAACACGAACCCTTTCCTATGAGACGAATAGACACGAATCTGTCTAGTCGCCGCAAAAAAGTAATAATTTCACTTGCCTTTGTCATCTCTACTTATTAAGCCGGTCGAAGCGGAGAGGTAAGCCTGGGACTACGCAAAAAGGAGCTGTCGTGCCCTAGCCCCGTAAAATACTATTTTGCACCACATTTTTCTTTATTTCGGTTCTGGATTTTTTACTCATGATGTTATATTTTTCAAGTTCATATACTTTCTGTAGCTACTATTTGTTCAGCAAACAAGATTAAAATATCGGCACACTCCGCACCGCACAACTTTAATTAATTATTCCGGACAGTTGTTTATCAATCGTATCTATCTTTACCGCCTGTACACACTAAAATTAAGACAAGGGAAAATTACGGAAAAATGGACGGTGTTACGTTTAGTTGAAAACTTTTCTCTATCCAAACTAAATGCCAGAGGTGGATTATACGCATGTCAAGAAACCAAATAATATCGTAACAATGACCTCAAGAAACTCGAAACAGAACGGATGAAAGTTCTGTCACCGCAAGTATGGATACGATCATGGAAGATATTATTATTCGGTTAAATCTTACGCATTGTTCCAGCGTGTCCACGGCCAATGCCTTCTTCACGGTTCAGGAAATCTTACACACACCATCTGCTCTTGTTATATATAAAATTACCGTTGGCAGATTACGTCTTCTTATCTTATATAATGGAACTGCTAAATGTAATGCTTAACTTCGGAATGGCAATTTGCTACCTAACTCGGTAATGCAGGAAGTAGGTATAGAAAATATATATAAACGCAAGTAATATGGGTGTGTCCCTAATATATGGGGAATTAAGATTCAACGATTTATTTTATGTAAAATGCTCCGATAACTTTATGTAGACAAGCAGGAGTTACATAAAACTAAAAACAAAATTCTGAATTTATTTACCAGCGTGAAAAGAGCGGTCAAAGACATCAGCCAGTTTCTCCGATGATATCCGAACGTCCAGTGGCGGCAGTAGTACAGCAGTAAATTGGAGAAATAAAAAAAAAGTCATATCGATCGAAGTTCAAATGTTATCAAACGCAGATGCGACACATAAAATTTGCATTCATATGTCGTACTACCACTAAAATCTAGTTGCGAAGAGTCCAAGGAATAGTTTACCTAAAATCCTTACACAAGAAACTTCATATCTCGTGTCGTCCACACATACGATTCTATCACCGGAATACTATTGACTTCTTGGAGATGTAATTCGAAAAA
The DNA here is from genome assembly GCA_902654985.2 of Oryctes borbonicus. NCBI lineage: Eukaryota > Metazoa > Arthropoda > Insecta > Coleoptera > Scarabaeidae > Oryctes > Oryctes borbonicus. Next base: position 2,792,495 of record LR736885.1, on the reverse strand, counting down.
TAAACGAGATAAGTAAATGAGGGTGACGGGAATCGATTCTCCAATTCCGATTTTACTCAGAAACATATAACTGAAGCTTTTGCGTTGCGCTGAAAAGTCCTCGAGGGGATTTAGAGTAAAACACGAGAAATCCGAATGTTAATTATTTTATTTTATTTCTTTTAGAAGTTTCAAATGTATTTAACTTATTGGGAGTACATAAAAATATGCTATTGCAACATAAAAATAAATAAATACCTTATTCAGACCCGTCTGAATTTATATTCATGACACGTTCAAAGATGTTAAAAGCAAGACGATAAACTTATGGGGCGATAATTATTTCTTATTGCTTTATTTTACGAACCTATACAATAACCTTCTTGGTACGTTACAAATAGTAAGAAGATAATGATAAAATGATTGTTATAAATACAATAAATAAATAAATAAGCCTAACACCTAAACACCTCACTGATTATTTATATTATTTTCTTGATTCGATACCGATTGCTCATCGACGGCGACCAAATCTTCAGAGGTAACGTCTTCCATAGTCTTGCTGGTTGATTCATCAGTTGTTGACGCTGCAGTAGTAGTCGTCATCGGTGATATCTCGCAATTCTTCCCGGATGTTCCATCACGACATAAACATTTGTATTTGCCGTCTTCTTTCGTCATCGATACGCATTTTGCGCCGTTTTTGCATGTATCGGGGTTCTTTTCACAGTAGTTTAATTCTAGACAAATAAAATCGGTTAATAAAGGCTTTGTTTGCTGGTACATTTTGATTTAATTTTGATTTAATTTAATAATTACAATTAATATGAAGCATGGGGGCAGAGATTTGATGATTAACCAATGAAAATTTAATTATAATCATCAAGACAACTACATGACAAATGACTAATTTCAATAATCACAAACTTATGATCAAAAAATAATGCTAAAGTAGCTTGCTCATGCTATTGATAGAATCATTTATGGAAAAAGTATGCTCTACTCGCGGACATGTTTCTACCTACTCGGCGTCATCAGCGTGGTTCCGAGAGCGTTTTTACTCTACCTTGTGTCGTTGTTTGTTTACAGTTAATCCCACAATATTTGAAGCGACGAGTCGGACACCTCTTGATGCCTTTTAGCGGCGACACAAATCGGGTATTGTTCTCTAAGCCATCCCTGGAGCAAGCATTTTCTGATGTGTTCTGTTAATACGTAAGCCTCACGTGTGCGGTTTCCCAAAGCGTTATTGTGCACGCCATCTCGTATTAAGGAGTCCAAGGGCTGCTCGAGGAATGGCTTAGAGAATAGTACCCGGTTTATGTCACTGCTTTCTAAACGGTGGGCCTGTGTTTGGCAGATGTCTGGTCCATTGTCTCGAATGTTGCGGTATTGACTGTTAGGCAAGCAGAGGTACAAAGTGGAGTAAAAACAGTTTCGGAACCACGCTGATGACGCCGGGTAAGCAGAAACATGTCCGCGAGTAGTGTTTTGTCTCTTCTTGCATTGCTTTTGCCGTAAACGATTCTATTAAAACCAAGTATAAAATATAACTTATTACACCTTTCTTTATCTAGGGACATCCAGATTTTTTTCTGATGTTTAGGATGGGACCTCGGAAATTAACATACATAGCCAAGTAGATGTCTCGAACAAACTGTTTTTTTTTTATTCTGTTCGGTGCCTCTAGCTCTCTTATAGGTAATTACATAACTAAACAAAAAAAAATTTTTTTTTCAAGGATTCCGACGGTATACTACTTGACATAATTATTTTTAGAAATATCTATATTACGTCCATTATTTTTCCTTCTATTCAATGCGGAAATAATTGGGCAAGCAAGTTGTTGAGCCCTATTAATGTAGATTTGGTATGACAATATTGACAAATAATTCTACATTAATACATATAAATACCTTCATCACATAACATTCCACCCCAACCTGGTTTGCAGTTACATTCCCATGGCCTGGTACAATTCCCATTAGCACATCCTGGATATGGATAACACTTATCGCAATTCTTGCCCCACCAACCTACTTTACATCTAAAATTTTAGAAAAAAAAAATTCCGCTAGAATAAAAGTACCTCCAACAGCAAACAAAAATTTACCTGCATTCTCCAGGTTTCCTGCAATAACCGCGCTCTTTGTGGCAGGCTTTCGAACAAATCGCTACAAAAGGGATATTCCTGATTAAAATCGCCTCAAGTACGAAATGGAAACTTACGACTTTGACATAGAATTCCGGTAAATCCTGTATTGCATTTACACTCCAAAGGTTTATCGCAATAACCATGCTGGCAACCTGGCAAAGGTTGGCATTCTCTGCACGTCTTTCCCGACCAACCCAGCCTGCATCTGCATTCACCTGGGGCATCGCAGTAACCTCGTGTTGAGTGACAATCGTGGCGACAAAGTGCTGGAAGGAATATCAGAAAAATCAGTGAAATTGAAGACTTGACCTTTATAACGCAATATTTTCCGCGAAGAAGGAACATTAATGACACACCCAAATTAAAATGCTTGAAGCCATTAAGGTTAATCTGTTGTTTAAAATGTCCTTTTTTGGAAGAGAAAATATGAGTTATACGACATGGGTGTATGAGATGAAGAATTTTGCTTTTGGTGATGGGTACGTGTATTATTGCGTAATATATTTACATAAGAAAGATGTATAATGATATTTCTTTAAATAAATGACTGCTAACTATAAAAGTTGCCTTATTTTTTTTAATTTTGATGGCAAGAGGCATAAGGAAATACATTTTATGAATCTGCTCAAATATGAAGTACCGTTAAAGAAGGCAATTGTAAAGGTGACGATCCCAACCGGAAAGCTACAGCCTTCGTTTTATTAACATTTAGCTTTAAATTCTCTAATTTATTTGAGAATTAAAGCTGCATGAAGTAGAGATTTAACTGAATTTTTTTAAAACCTGCGCCGAATTTAAGCTGTCGTTAGTAACAATCGTAAAATGCTGATTAAATTTCTTTGCCATTATTTGCATAATTTGCAGTATTACGTTTACATAATCGTCACATTTAAGAAAGAAACGATCCCTTCAAAATCCAGAAATGGAATTTTTAACAGCTTTCGCGTAATTGAGCTAAGCCATTACAGTGCACACATTTAAGGTGCGTATTCTGTCAATTTCTCTCCATAAATGTCACACCTTTTGTCTGGAAAAAATTAATCATTAAGTTTTATGTTAATAAGTTAGTCGATAATTGTTATATTTTCCCCCCTAAAAAAAAAAAAAACATTAACTATACTATTTGCATATGTACGATCTAAAATATCAGGAATTTTGCTGTATAGTCAACATATTAGCTTACGTTCGGAGCAGAACAAGCCGTCCCAACCTTCCTGACAAATACACTCGAAACTAACGTTGCAATAACCATGCTGGCATCCAGGAAGAGGTATACACTTGTTGCAACGTTCTCCATAGTATCCTAGCTTGCAGAGGCAATCTCCGGGCCTATTGCAATAACCTTGTAACGGATCACAACCCGATCTGCATTTTGGGACGTCGCAAAGATCACCCGTCCAACCCGGAAGGCATTTTACTTCGCCATCATCGTCACAGGTGTAGTGGGAGTGTTCATTTTGAGATGTTGGAATTTCGCATGCCTGTGGAAAAGATACGAAATGTAAAAATGATATTCTTATACTTTGCTTTGGAATCCGCGTCGATTGATTTTTTGAGCAAATTAAATTAAAAAAATTTGGAAAGTTCTTAGTGTTTCTATTTAGTGATACTAATTAAAATCCAAATTTGATTTTCATTTCGTATGGTTTTTTTTTTATTTTTGAATACTTGAAGAAGTTCTAGCGTTGATTTTTAAATTAGGTGTGAATTCATCAAAAATATTAAATTTAGCAATTTCTTATAACAAAATTCTTATAAACCTACCTGTTTTTTCCATTTAGGTACGAATTTTGCGGCTTCAACATTCTCGGGAAACACCACAGAACACCACACGAGCAATACTAAGCATTTCAAATCCATAGCTGTTAAACAACACGATCTTAATAGCTTAAATTCACACAAAAATTTGATTTTATATCGGGACTCATCAACATGAATAACACAGCTAATCAAGCTTATTATTTCCAACGGCGACCGGCGAAAGAAGACGCTTTAGAACCATGAACTTGCAGCGGCCGGTTGTGTAGTCTCAATGTCACTGACCTGTCCGTTGGAAACCTACTTCTGCAACAAACATAACTGTACAAATGTAACATACACGGTATTATGTTTTATTTGCTTAAGAACCTGTGTACGGAGAGAGAATTGGCGGATGATGTGTTTAGATTAACGCCTCGTTTTTTAGAATCTGAGTGGTGGATTGATTTGAGATTAATTTTGATTGGCGTCGATGAAGAAATTTTAACTGTTTATGGGAAAGAAGCATTATTGTTGTAAACAGCAGCAGTTTTTGATCAATATGTTAGTTAATCTTCAAATAAATCGGTTTAACTTGTCGGATAATGAAATAAATAGCGAAGAAGTTTAGCTTCTTTGGCAAGACTTTTTATGACTAACTTCTTTGTGGGTAAATTTGAAACAGACTTTAAGAAAGTGATGTGGTCAGGGCGATAATAAAGTCTTTTTGTGTTCCAGAGCCACAGTGTTCGAATAACTGCTTTAGACAAAAACAAGACTCGAACAGAAATTGGAATCTTCAGACATCAGTTGGAGAAGAAGAAAGCAATTGTTAAAACAAAAGTTTTTTTTCAATAGGAATAATTTATTAGGCATCAAAAATAAGTCTTAAACTCATACTCCATTTCTTATTTATTAACTTAACCTCTTAATCTTAATAGGTAACTGTTGATTAAGTTTTATTTGGGAAAGAATTAAATAAATTTATAATCCTATCATAAACAAATTGTTTGGCATGACGACCATAAACAAAGTCTAAATGATTGAAGTCGCCATCGTTAATTTCTTTAATTCCATAACGTGCTTCTGGCGATAGAGTGTTGTACAAATTGATGGCATCCTAAAATCCAAAAGTTGTATCGTCTTGGAAATACTTTCAAAGGCATTTTGGGGTGACTTACCTTCTTCCCAGCAACCCAATCATTCATCCCGTATAAAATATAACAAGGAACTTTTATTTTAGTAATGTCATAAGGTGGTGGCAAAACAGAACCATACTTTTTGAAATTATCAACACCATAATCGAATTTCCTAAAGTGATTCGCAACTAAATCGGCTGCTTGCGCCAAAACTTTAATAGCGGTCCCTCCAGGAACAATATTATAGTAAACTGGTACCTTCTCCTGGAACAAATATTCTCAAATAATCTTCCCCATTCCACAAAATTTACGTACAGAACCAACTCCTGTTACAGGGCCATAGAACAGGTTGTGCAATTGCGCACAGAGTTGTATTAGAACCGGCGATTCCAAGCAAAAGATTTGGGCGATCGCCCTTGCGGGTTGGGATTGCCCTAGTAGGCGGTAGAAATCGAAATCGTTAGATAATTTCTGCAAAACTAACGTTTAGTTACTTGCTATTCTTGCAGATTTAAGCCAAAGTGCAAAGAATTACCCATATCTTTGGAACTAGTGGTACAATCTGCTTATAGGGCGATATCATGTTGGATAAGGTATAAGCGGGAGCCATGAAGACGAACATTCGTATAAGCTGGGCAGATTCTTCTGGATATTCAGCGGCGTACATTAGACCTATCGTGGTACCCAAAGAATGACCGATGTAGTAGATGTTGCCGCCTTGTCCCGTGGTTTTTGCAATAAATTCCAAGATTAACGGCATGTCTATGGTGGCCATTTCATCTATACTGAACAGAATAGCGGATATTATTTCCATTTATGGAATAAATCTAATCGGTAATGCGCATTAGACATTCTCTTCAAGCATCAATTAAGAATAGTTCAATTTCTTATTCCACACATTACGATAATTTTAATAGCTCTAGACCCACTTTCGCCTCGGTGTATTGCCAATTAAATCAAGTATGTGCATGCGTATCTATGAAATTTATGGAAAAAATACAGTAAACGTAAAATGTTACCATTCTGTTCATGTTCTAATACTAGACAGGCTACTCGAGCTACACCTATGTTTGTGCATTGGAAAGTTCGAGTGCTTTTATTATTTCGCGAATAGCTCGAGCCTTTCCTTTCAAAGCTGAATAGATAGAAGCCTTGAAGCCGGACACTGCGGCGCTGTCGTAAGATATCGTTCAGTAATGCGGTGGCGACTTTCACAGATCTGTGTCTGAATACCTTAATCTACGAGAATTTTGAATTGCTTCTCATGAGTGAGTTGCACAAGATTCGAAGGTGGATTTATAGATGAAACGTCTAACAAAGATGCCAATTAAGATATCTCTGTGACTTTGATTTGTTGGTCGATGAGGAACTTTTTCTCCACGAATATTGAATGGATTAGTATCAATACACAGTGAGATCTTGAATTGTCTCCTTATTAATTCTTGACGGACAGGTGTTAGCGTTTTTAAAAAAATGACTTGATCTCTGATAACATTGTTCAACAAAGTTTTGCCAGTTCGCTAGTTTGTTTCGATCCGATTTTTTTTGCTCGAACTACACCAATTTGAACTTCGCAGCACTTCGTAAGCATCAGATAATTTCCCGTTTTAAACATTTTTTACAATTTTTTCTTGACTTTTAAGCGATTTGCGGAGATCTTAGTTACTCAAGTACGAATGGTGCTAGCTACCGCCCCTGAAAATTCTCATTGCAGATTTGTAATTAGCGACCTCGAAAACCCTCGAAGAATCATTTTCTAGCGCTTTTGCGAGGTTATCGGAAAAACTTATGGCCGGATTTGGAATCAGGGCCAAAAGATCTACAAGAAATATGTTTCATTCAGGCGGCAACAAAAAGGTCAAATTTTGTTGAATAGTATAACTTATGTTCCCGAATTGGCTCAATTTAAAAGGTTTTTATACCATACCTATGGTCCCAATATTCCTTATCGTACACTGTGAGATTGACATGACCTTCGGAGTAGTAGCATCCTCTAAAATTTCCTATCCAGACGTCATAGCCAGCATCCCATAAAACGTACACTGAAATGTTATTCTCTCTTTGATATCGTTTGATAAAGATAACAGCATGTGAGAGATAATGGATTTATTACACAGCGTGTTTACCTAGTGCGTGGGTCGAAGAAATTTAGAGAAAGACTTCAAATCAGAAAATATTCGCAAGCAAGTCTTTCCCAACACAAAATTACGTTCGAGTATATACAGGGTTTCTCGTTTGAATATATAGAGTGTTGCATAAAGTTTGTTTCTCTAGAGAATATTTTGGTATAATTCGATTTACTTGAAGTGACCATCGTTAGCAAATGTTCAACAAAAAATCCTCTCCAGTTCAGCGTATTCAACGTCGTTTTCTGAAGTTTTTGCTATTGAAAGTCGACAGAACTTATCCGGATTGGAGTATATTTTACAGTGATCTAATTTGGATTCTGGAAAAATATACAGGATGAGGATCTCGATGGCCATCTCTTCAACTTCAAGAAATACTCAGGCAATTGAAACCTTTTTCTTTAAATTTCGCTAGGTGGACACACTGTATAATTATAAATATGGTAGAAGAAGAAACAACGTTTTGAACGTAGCAACAACTGATTTTCCATATTTACAAAGGTCTGAGGCTCCTTTCAAGCACAATATGTTAATTTCTACGATAATTTCTTACAATATTCATAATTTACATACCGAGCGATGCGTTACCCAACGTAATGAAATTCGCGCCATTCGAAAAGATCCCATGCTGTATGAATACTGGATAGCCGTTGGAGTGCGGATAATTAACGTTAGGTAATCGAAACAACGTCAGAATATACCCATCCGAAGAAGTGAGCTGGTATGTTTCCAAAGGATATCCAGCGGCTGATACGAGTTGTGGCTGCAAGTGAAATATACAAAGTCGTATAATATTTATCATTGGTACCATTACGCATATTTGCAATCGAAAGTACGAAGCAAAGCTTTACCGCCGTGAATTTCTTCGATAAGTTGCGAAATAGGAAAGCAATTTTGAACACGTTAGATACAGAATAATTGAATAAAATTAATTCGAAACCAGGTTATGTTATAACACCTCTAGCATTTTCTTTTTGTAGAATTATGGTTATTAAATTTGCATAAATGTAAATTAATGAAATGAAATGAAATTCCATAGAATATGTCAAGCTGTATAAGGAAATTAAACGATCAATTTTTTTTTTTACAAAAGCTTCTTTTATAGCTGATTATTATTAGATAAAAACTATTGATAGTCAATTGATATTATTATATCAAATTAACAGACAAATAAGTCGATCTCGGAATGCAGAACACCAGATCCACCTTTTAATTTGTTTTTTTAATAAACATTTAACGTTCTAATAATGCGTACTTAGTGAACAGATGCATTGGTAGTTAAATAGGCAGAACATCTGCTACAGGACCACAATTTACCACTTCGCTTGAGCATTATCACTTTTGGAGTGAAAGTTTTGACCGTATTATAGTTGTGCAAATAATCCCTTTGTTTTGTAACTCGCTGTGGGTGTAATGGCCGAAATTTTTGCGAGCAAATATACAGAGAAAACTTCATTTCGTGTAAACAGTTTTTCCACTTTAGGTTTTTGGATAATTTTGGCATGTTTTACAAGATCTAACAAGCTTTAGACGCTAGAATCTCTAATTTATCAAATGGAAAGGATAATATATAAATTGAATCTTTTCTTCTTTAACTCTATAACGTATACCGGGGTTTCGAATGACCCCAATATTTATGTATCTATTTATTTAGGGTATTCCTTCTTGGTTAAATTAGTAGCCTTTGTCAATGACCACGTTTACATCGTTCCGGTTAACCGGAAATGACCTCCAAGTTTGTTGTCATTTCTAAAATTCAGACATTATTCTGGAACAAATTTGTGCTAAAGTTATTTCGAATTTTTTGAGAACCTATGTATTTTTAGATCTCTCTTCAAATTTCCATATCTTCATATCTAACAATCCATAAAAAAAACAATGTTACTAACAATACGAAGTCAAATGCATTTTTCCGTACCTTAAACGATTCTCCTGTCGTGTTTTGGCATCGACTGTCGCAATGACAGTTACTTCAAGCGCACTATTCCTTTTTATAGTTTTATCTATACATCTTACTTTTACGCGTTCTGAATACTCGAAATACCCGGAATTGACACCCACGTTGGAATCTCAGTTGGATAACGAAGCTAGAGCGTCAGAATGTTGCGCGAAAAAGATGCGATGCTGTAAGAAACGTTCTCCGCCGGGAAATATTGAAATTCGGGCAGTTATTGTTCGTTGCATAGATCCCCCGAACGTCTGCACGAAGGGAAGACATATTACTAAACCTATATACGTTGGTAATCTGCGTAACCTGCAGAAATTTAGAGGATTCGACGAGGATGAGCCGCTGGCCCAATCCGAAGTGACCAAGTGCGCGAAGAAGTTGATTTTGACCATTAAGAATCGCAATTCGGGTCGTACAAGTACAAGGAATCAATTTATAGTGGTTGATCACGTCTACGATCCTATTTCCGATCAAACGGTAAGATTGTTGAACCCGTATGTCGTCAAAATGAAGCAGGATCAGATCAGTCAATCGTATAACTTGAAGTTCCTAGATTTCGTCAATTCGCAAGCTAGAGAGCATGTCTATAACAAGCATGACGAGAATTATACAGGGTGTTTTACCGATGTAAAGAAACCGACTTGTGGCATGGTGATGTATCGAGGTAAACCTCTTCCGTACAGCACTGGATTTTGCTGTTCTTGTGACGCAGAGAAGAATGTTCAAAGGCAGCCTTTATCTGACGTCGAAAAGAATTCAATAGCTTATAGCGACCCTGCTTATCTCATGGATTCCGTGCTATGTCCAAGGACGAAATTGGACGATGCTAGGGAAGAGATAAAGAAGCTAAAGGAAAAGGAAAAGCTGTTAACGCATAAATTGCAGAAACTAAAAAAATTGAATAAGGAAACCGTGGAAGGTAGTAAACTCCAGAAGGAAAATCAAAAAAGGAATATGAACAAACCTAATACGCAAGTGGAACATGCTCACGCTCACTATATAAAACCTCATAATAAGTATTTGTTTCAAGGCAGTAAAGTTAATGATGATTTAACGAAAAACAAAGAGAAATTTGGAAACGATTTGGACTTTTCAAAACCTACCAATTTGAACGAAGATATATCCACGGAAATGAATATGATGATAGATTACATGAACAGGTTACAGCAATTCGAATCCCATACTAAGAAAAGTGATCTCAAACCTGGAGACAAGGTATTTATCGACGATTTCCTTCCGGAACCTACTCCATCGAAAAAGCTCGACAAAGCGCTGAACGCAGTTCCGGAAACATCGTCTGAATCCAAAAAGGAAACGGAGGCACAACTAGATTATACCAAAAAACCATCGATGCACACAGTGTTGAATTCGGGAACATTCAGCACACCCGCTATTAAGAATTTCAAAGGAAACATGCAAAAAATAGCCGATAGGGCTTTCCAAGAAGCGTTTGATACCTTGGCCAAGCGTAACGAGAACGCACAGAAATTAGATCAAGAAGTGGCGCCATCTTTTTTTGATGGTATGGAAAGAGATGCGCCTAGTAATGTCCTTGGTAAACGCCAGGTACAATCTAGCGGAATACAACGAAGAGGAGGTCAAAACTGTGCAGATCGTTACACTCCGCCATTTGTCGATCCGGATACTTACCACGAAAGCACACATTGCTTAAGATTTTCACCTGTATGGTACGCTGTCTATAGGCTAACCAAACCCATCGTTGAGCAAAAGATTCTAATTCAGGTGTTTCAAAAATTCGAAACAATGAGCGGCGTAACACGATGGAAAGACCTTACGGCCGGGCAAAGAGTTAAAGTGGGCACCTTCTATCCCTTTTATAAGGACGCTTTGCCCACGATTTCTATGACATTCAGTTCGGTGTATGATGACGAAAATTTTTGTTTGAATTGGGAAAGACTGCGATTGCTAGTCCCCGAAGGGGTCAAAGAGGTTGATCTGCATAAATATCCAGAGGCTAAGGGCGGACCTCCAGAATTCTTATTGGTACCAAGGGATAAAATTCATTTGTACGGCGATAAATGCAACGTTGCTGGAGTTGGTTTCGAGGCTTTTTACAAGCAACCTAACCGTTGCTCAATGCCCAGGGGAAGCTGCCTGCACCATCAGCCCTATCACCTATGGTATCACGATAAAATTAGGGACCGGAACAGTAAATCCGGATGTTATTTCTTGAAAAATTACGGGAAGCTCTCAAAAAACCCTATCAAGTATAATTATAGTACTGGGGATAAGTTTTTATCGTTGAACTATTATGGGCGTTACGTTAGTGTAATCGATATGGAAATTAACGCGGATAACAATGCTGTTTTGAGACCCACTTCATCTGCGATAATCACTGAGGTTTACATCGACAGTACGTGCTCTTCTAGGACAGCTCTTACGATTAAGGTTATCAACTCTGGATTGCTATCAAGCAAATTCATGGTACGCTTATCGGATTGCCCTTTGGAAATCCAAAACAGTCTGAACGATATTAAATCGGACGTAGTTATAATACCCCCGCAGAATCAACATATTTTTAACCTGGTTATACATGTGAGATTACATACAGACATCTTCCATTGTTCGGTAGAAGTTTTAAATTCAAAACGCGAATTAGTAGCTCTTCGACGGATCAAGATACAGAAGCTAGATCGCTGCATATGCACTTGGCACTGTCTATGCGCTTGCATAGGTTCAGCCAAGGGTCTTAAGTGTTTTCCGATGAATTTGGATCACTACCACGCCGCTGGTTTCAAAGGAGGTTTACCGGTAATCACGCGTGTTGATCATGTGGACGTTGCCAACGACATAAATGACCTCATCATTTTCATTGTAATCTTCGTAGTATTCCTACTCTTCGCTTTGGGTTTGACGAAAGCCCTACTAGGATTATGTTTGACATGCATAGGGATGTGGGGCATGGACATCCTATTGGAACTTCCCAAACCCATGCACAGGTACTACGATAAGGATTTAATGGATCGAAATGTGCGTTACGATGATCAAGGATGGCCGATTCATCCCGATACGGGTCAGAAAATGCGTAGCATCCCCGCCACGACCGAATTTTGCGTGAACATCATGTTCTTCTTCACGTATCCCACGATAATGTTCATGATATTACTCAGGAGGATCTGCTGTCCTTTCCACAGATTTCCAGTAAGGCGTAAGTCGGGCGATATTCCTCCGGCGCAACAAGCGTGGCCTTGCTTAATGAAGAGTTGTCTTCATAAGAAATCGTCGAAAGATGAAACCGCTAATAATGTCGGTAAAAAATCGAGTACATCGTTTAAAAATCTTCCGGAAGAAGATCAAGATGAAGATCATTCTGAAGAATTTCCCAAAACGAAAAGTTCGCATGAAACTAATATCTCGAGGGAAACTAATGAAACTAATGCAAATAGTAAATCGGAAAGTTCTAAATCAGCTAAGCCGACTGAACTAGCTAAAGCAAAGAAGTCGAAACCTACGAAGCCTAAAAAATCCTCCAAAGGGAATAAGAAGACATCTTCAGAACACGATATGACGAAATCAGGTGATGAAAGCAGTGAAATAAATCCGTATTATAATATAAGTACTGATGAGAATAAAGATTTAAACAACAAAGTCACATTATGAAGTAGTAGGAAATTAGCTTATTATATGTATATGTTTAAGATATTGCCAATATTATACAACAATTAACTCATAATTAGACTTTTATTTTTAATGTACAGTGTGTAAAAAAAAATCATGAAGCTTGAATATCAGACATAGGAACGTTTTTGTAATTTCGCTTAATTTTATTTACCATTTGTAAATCTTTATCTTTCCTAAGACCAGAAATAAGGTAGCTGCCTAATAGAGAGTAATTTTAGAAGCATATCCATTTGAAAGTTTAACTCTTACGAATGTACACTGCCGTTCAGAGAAGTTCGGTCGGTTGGTAAAAAACATGAAAAGGTTACAGAAACAAACGAAACTAAAAACAAAATGCAATTTTATTGTATGTACAGGTAAGAAAGACAAAAATAAATAAATAAAAAGTTATTCTGGCCTAATATAACATACTGAACATTATTTTCTTTGTCATCGAAAAAACCTCCTTTGCTGTTAATCACCGCCCGAACTATTCTAGGCATTCTTTCGATAAGTTTTGTTAAAACGGATTGTGGAATATTAATCCATTCATGTTGCAAAATATTCCGTAAATGTTCTTGTGAAGTCGGGCATATTTTTCGGATGCTCCTGTCCAGTTCATCCCACAACCCTATAGGGTTCAAATCTGGGTTTTGTAGGGGCCATGTCATTACTTTCAGGGTGTGCCGTTCTTCTTGCTCCTTTAGACAGTTCTTCTACACTAACGCAGTGTGTTTTGGGTCGTTGTCATGCATGAATGTAAAGTTACGGCCTATTATACGCAATCCTGATGGCACTGCATGATTCTGGAGTATTGCAAAATAATTTCCCTTCCTCATTACACCCTGCACTCTGCATAAATCTCCCGTCCCAGCAAAGGAGAAACATCCCCACACTAATACAGAACTACGCCCTTGCTTCACTGTTGGCACAATGCAGTCTGGGATCATTTTTTCGGTTTTAGATCTTCGGACATAAACTCGTCGATTTTGCCGAAAAACCTCAAACTTTAACTCGTCACTCCAAAGCACGTGTTTCTAATCATCTAACGACCAATCTAGATGAGAACGGGCCCACTGTAGCCATTTTGCTTTGTTGCCGCGACGTAATAAGGGCTTTCGAATGGCAATGCGTCCATGAAGGTCCGCTTGTTGAAGTCGACGTTTTACCGTACTCGCCGAAACTTGTTCTTCACAGCCGCGATTGACTTCGGCTGCTATTTGTGGCGCTGTTAATTTTCTATTGCGTTTTCTTAATAATACAATTCTCAAATCTTCAGCTTTTGTTGTTTTCTTAGATGCTCCAGGACGAACACGATTTTCTATAGTTCCAGTTGTCCGATATCGCTTTATGATGTCATTTACTGTTGAACTTCTCATATTTATTTTTTCAACAATTTGTCGCCCCGAATATCCTTCTTCGAACAGCGTAATAATGCGTGAACGTTTTTCTACATTGGTAGGCTTGCCACGTGCCATTTTGAAGTAAATGTTCTTAAAACTTTCGCGCAAAAACAGCAGATGCACACCAACACCCGTTTAACAGTAAAATGAAGCAAATTATATCTTTACGCCTGTGATAAATAAACAAGAGTGATACTGCGGTATATTTCCTAAATGTATTGTTCGTTAATAATCCCCAAACGGCCCGTTTCAAAAGATCGGTACTTCCCAGAAATTCTTGGAATGATAATAAAAGGGACTTTATTGTGGTTGTCGCAATATTTCTACTTTACATAATAATTTATGGCTTTAATCCCTTAGAAAAGAGTGTATGCTTAATATTTTTCTAATTTTATGTATTAATAATTGTATACAGTGTGATATAATAGATTTTTATTGTATGACCAAACTTCACTGAACGGCAGTGTACACTTTCAACTATTCTTTTCGTATATCACAATAGTGATCTACAAATTACAAAAAGTACGATAAAATTCTCTTCGCTAATTCATTGTTGTGTTGGAAATAAGTAGTCAGGATGTAACAGGACGGCTTTTTCCTAAGAATAAATTCCTAATGTAGCCTGAGCCCGTTCGAACATGTTAGACAGAAGTAAAGTCCAGAATTCCAGGTGATGAAAATAAAAGAAGCAAGAGTTCCATTGATTGAGGAATGGAACAGGTTGCCTCAATGGCTTCATCAGAATATAGGAAAACGAATGACTGTAGCTACAAGGGCTCGTGGATGGAACGTACGCTGTTGATTAACCAAGTTCCATATGTAGAATAATATAATTCTGTTTAAAACCAATATTTTTTTTGAGAATTTTTGAGAATTAAAGAAATAATTGGTAATAATAATCGAATTATAAGTCTCAATCCACATCACGGGAAAATATCACGATTGGTTGAATAAGCTACGATTACTCATTCCATTCGTCATGGAGAGCTTTAGTAACAATAGAATTTATCGAGGTCAATTTTGATCTCTACATTGTAAATAAAAGATCCCACTTTATGAGATATCAACACATATCATTAACCAAGTTATATAAAATTTGAGCAAAAAAAAACTAAAACAATTTGGCAAGTGGAGAGCAATTTGGTACAAAAATGTTTTGATTACCTTTCCAATTTGCAACAATCCATGGCGTCTCTGTGTGAGTTATTCATAATGAAGGTGAAAATAAAATAAAGTCAAAAATTTTCTTTGAGAGAGACCTTATCTTATTTTTACTTTCACAAATTACATAATTTGGACACGTACCACTTCAAATTCAGCAGCTGCGTCGTAGTAACAATTATTGCTGGTATCGATCTTATAATAATCTTCGAAATTCCGACAAACATTATTCTTCTGCGTCCTAATCTCGGGGAAGCAGACGACGCAAAACAAATGCAATAATGCACCTCGCACTGACCACATATCTAACGATAATTACCCGAGCCATATTACATCCACTTCGATTTTATATGATACCCAGCGTCCTTGATAAATAAAGCAACTAAGTACCCGTACGGTCCGAGAATGATAATACCCCCTTTAAAACACCGCTTCCGTTTAAGAAAAATGCCGCGAAAGTTGCTACTGAAATGCGTTCCAGTATCGGCTACTAGAGTTAAATGGATTTTATGGTGAATAATTTCTTCATGAGTAGGTTTTCCTGTGTGTAACGGCATCTTTCCACTGGCTAGTCCGTGTCGTACTTTTATTTACGATGTAATTCCTTGTAACTGATTATTTTATTAGTTGCGTCTTGGTCTAACGGAGATTGAGGACGATTTCTTCGTGCTGCAAATTGAACTTTATTTCTGAACAGAGTCTATAACTTCTCCAGCGATACTTCCACCTCTTTAATCCGGCGTCTTGTCTTTAAATGCGGGTGTTTTTCCATAATTTTTGCTGTCAACTTGCCAAATAATGACGCATCGTATGCCCCCGCTATTGTTTTTTACTTTGTCAAGTTTTTACCTTTTTCGGAAACGATTTACTCTACGCAGTCCATTGTTTCAACTGAGCCTTGACTTCAGGAGTGTACTCAAGTTTCATTTGCGACTATTAAACGCCAAATTATTTCGCTTAATGTGCTTCTACAGGACTTTAGAAATGTTCATTCAAATTCGTTTTTGGTCCTGAGTGAGTAAGTGCGTTACCCAATCCACGGTAATCTTCATGGTCAGCTCTTCAATCAATATAGGACAAACACAAACTTTTGAGATGTCCGTAGCCTCTACTATGTCTCTAAATTTTTTTTTGACGGTCGTCTAGTACAATTTGGTGAACTTTTCAGATTATTGGCAGTGATTGCTGTTTTCGGCCGTCTCGAGCGTTCACGGTCAATCAAGTTGGTACAATTACGTTTAAATTCAGCTTGCCAAAATTTTTTGTGGCAAATGGTCGATGTTAGTGTTTTTGAGAACGCTAACATCAACTGAGGTAACATCACGTTGAGGTCTGAAACGTTTCAGACTACTCTCACATGGTTCATATAAAGGATTACGTAAAACCTATGAATCAAAATATATCGTGCAAGATTCTAATTTATATCCAAAATTGCCAAAATGCTCTACACCATCTGGGTATTGTTGGTTGGACCTGCCATTAAGCTCAGATTACCTCGATTTTCAATTCCATTGTTGAATGATGGCCGAATTAACTCTGGAAGGCAGTCCCGTGTAATCCGCATGAAGTTTTAAAAAAATTGCATCAAGATGGTTCCTTTATTTAAATAGATATTGTAAATTGTGCAAAAGATTGTTCGTATCATCAATACATACTATACGTTTACAGTGGATGTGAAGTTTATTGTTATTATTATTGTTAACAATATCATTAGCGTCGCTTACACTGGATTATATATATGACGCGATTCGCACCGAAAGCCGTATTAAAAATAAATTTTGTTTAAATAATAAAATCTGTTTTTTTCTTCATTGTTGTTGCTACATCTCTTTTAACTTATTTGACCTCCATAGTGATAAGTAATGTAAATAATTTTTCGTTTTAAGAGCGTAAAAATAAAAGGAAGCCTATTATGTACGCCGGCCGATCCATGGAACAAAGAAAAGCTATTTATTGGACAAATTATAATTTCTGCTTTATATCTGCTAGCTATTGTGTTATTGTTTTGAAGTTTGTACTATACAGCGCTAATCTTTGCTTTGTTTTAATACGACTTTATTTTGAGGTTTACGTGCAGATGATTTATTTTAGTTGTCGTAAAGTTTTTAAAACGAAACCAAACAAACCAGTTTATTTATAACTCTAATTAAAGAAAAATATAAAATATTGACGCAACTAGCACCGATTTGACTTGTAAACGACTTATTTTTGTGATATCGACATCTTCGTACACACAACACAAGAAATCCAAAGGATATAATTATTCAATTATAGCGAAAGGAAATTCGTACATTCTGAAAGGAGATGTTAAAGGATTGTGCCAATTGGGGAGAATATGTTATGCGATATGGCGTAAGTGATACACAAACGAACAAACATTTCCATATACTTAAAAGTAATTGCTGGTCTTTGAAGAATTTCTCCAAATACGTAATTAATTATGACAATCTAGTAGTACATGATTGACATACAAGTACGAACAGAAGGGGTGTAAACCAAACAGTTCGAAAAGCTCAACAACCCTAAGTACTTAGGTTAGTTGTTAGGTAGTTACTTGCTTCTGAAACACTCTGTATAGCTGGAAATGTATGTACGATTTTAAGTGTATTTAAACAGCAAACAACGTTTATTTAAAACTGTTGCCGTATTATTACAAACATGCCCATCGCATAAGCGTTGCGTTTAAGTGCAACGCTCTATATTTTTTGCGGTACCCTGTTATGAAAGAACTTCCGCCACTCTTACATTTAAACATCGTGAGCTTTGTAGAAGAAATAACTGTACCTTGAAACGTTGATATTTCGAAAAAAAAAAAAAAAAGTTATATAGGATTAATTCTCGTATTTAAATTTTTGTGTAAAATGTATTTAAATACATTTGACGTAGTTGTTGCATGGTATTCCCCAATTTTGCCATTATAACGAATGTGCATTACTTTCGCATCACTCTGTATAAGTTATACTATCTTAATTGGCGTATTTCCTGTTTATTCAATCTATATTATGTACTGCGCTTGACAACTTCTTCTTTTTACTTTTGTCGTTTCGTTTTGCTTAACTTTTAGAGATAATTGTTCATAATTACTGATAGAGAAACTTGTACTTATTAATTCTCAAGTAATGTACGCTGGCGAACAATCTAATATCAAGAAATTTGGGTTTCCGAAATTATTATTCAATATTGGCAAATATTCGTTTACCTCTTACATAATTATTCTGTAAATCTCTTACTCTGTACATTCACCTTATTGTTGACAAAATTCAATTGATATTTTTAAAGGATACACTTAAGGCAAGAGAAGTTCGCATCGAAATGAAGATTTGATCAAAAATTATTTGTTTAACCTTCACCGCGATGTATTTCGCAAACTCGTTAATTGATACGACTTCGTAAATTTACTTAATTTACACACAAGCAATTTACGGATGCAATGAATACGATTCCTTGACACTGAAATGAAAATGTCATGCATAAATTCGATATATGCATGTTACGTCGATGTGTTTCAAAATCCCAAAGCCATAAAGTTAACATAACTGTATTGGTTGACGCAATATTCAATGTCAGACGCATTAAAATACTTCGGATAAATTCAATGCTTACACCTAGAAAATCTCAATGAGTTCGTAAGTTTGGGTTTTGGGTTTACGTATTGGCCTTGGCTTGTGTCCCGACACGCGATTTAAATTCAGTTTCGAAAGACGTCATACGATAACATCATTTCTTTCGTTCAACTAGTAATATATTTAGCAACATATTATAAATAATATGATATAAAATGCCCTTGAAGACAGTGGCTTAGAATAAAAAGGACTGGAACGAAATTATGGGAGCAATGTGTGAAATAGCAGAGTAGAGGCTTAACTTCTACTTAATCGTCAGTAACATCTTCGGATGTCCTATTCTCCTTGTGGAATGAAAAGTCAATCAGGAAACTTTTACTAAAAACTAATTTGTCATGTGGTAAACGTGGTAAGTCGTCGTAGAGAAACCATTCCATTCTGATCAGCAGCTTCACGAAGAATCTTTATTTTTTCATGAAACGGTAAACGGAAAAAGATATCGTTTCCCTTGTTTCATGATAACGAACTATCGGGTGGACACTTCCACCTTCCAAGATAATGCCACAACTCGTAAAAGTCTACAATGAATCTCTGAATATTTTAACAACCATGTGGCAGACTTTCTTCCACGTTCTCTTGATCGAACTATTTTAGATTACACTACCCGACAAAAACATAGGCGCGGTATCGTTTTTATTTACGAAACAAAGTTTATAGACATTATATAAAATGTAAATGAGGGTTATTAATACTTGTTATGTAAATAGTCCATTTATAGATACTTCTGGGTATTTATTGCTTTATGAGGGGTAATTGAGATTTTCCCAGATCAAAATAGGAATTTTAAATGCGACAAAAATTTAGACCCTGTGCATTTATTACATTAATATAAGCAAAAATGTTTTAATTTGATTCTTCTCTTTAAATGCAGTGGTTGTGCTGGTAAAGTGTACACATTTCACCACGAGAAATTATATTTTATAAAGTGTTTTGCAATATGGGTAGAAAAAAGCAATTATCCTTGATAGAAAGGCGTAAAGTTCTAGCCTGGCACCAGGATGGTGTTAGTAAGAAGGAAATTGCTCGTCGGTTACGAAGAAGCGATCATTGCGTTAGAAATTTCTTAAAAGATCCGGAAAATTACGGCAAACCAAAAGTCCAGGGGCGACCGAAATCTGTAAGTGAGCGGGATAAACGCATGATATTGCGGTGTGCATCCAATTCTTCTGTGTCGGCGAGAGTTATTGCAGAACAGGCGGGGGTACAAACGCACGTGCGTAATGTTCAAAGGATTTTAAAGGCGTCACCGGTAATATCACGGAAGAAAATGTTGAGAAAACCGCCACTTTCGGCGAAACACAAAGAAGCGAGGTTGAGATTTGCTGAAGAACACGTATCCTGGAAGAAACAATGGGAAAAAGTTATATTTTCCGATGAGAAACGTTTTAATTTGGACGAACCGGATGGGTACTCGCATTATTATCATGATCTGAGGAAGGAACTAAAAGTGAAAATGACCAGACAATTAGGGGGTGGATCTGTGATGATATGGGCAGCGATTGGATTTCGCGATAAAAGTGAGATAGTGTTTTGCACAAACAAAATGACATCTGTGACGTATAAAGACTTATTGCGTGACAATCTTCTACGTTTTGGAAACCAATGGGCCGGGCGCAATTTTGTTTTTCGGCAAGATAACGCGCCAATTCATAAAGCAAAAACCATTACTGAATGGTTTAAAGAGAAAAAGATTAAAACTTTACAGTGGCGGGCACGGTCACCAGACTTAAACATTATTGAAAACATGTGGGGTGAATTGGCACGTCGCGTTTACGGCGGAGGCCGTCAATATTTCCCGGTACAGGAACTGAAAACTTCAATAGTGACCGAATGGCAGAATATCCCTCAAAATTATGCGTTAAATTTATATAAATCTATTAATAACAGACTATTGGAAGTGATTAAGAACAATGGAGGATCTACGCATTACTGATCACTCATTTGTTTATTTTTGTTTCACATTGGCAACAGAGCGTCTAAATTTTTTGTCGCAGAAATTGTTTAAACATTGGAGTAATAATTTATTATTTAGTTCATATATTACTGGAGGATATATTTTTAAGTTTATTTTACTTTTATGAATAAAAACTTAATTAGATATCTTGCTAGTTTCGCAAAGAAATGTTGTAACCCTTAAAACCGGTAAAACATCTTACCGCGTCTAAGTTTTTGTTGGGGAGTGTATGTTATCGAAGCATTCGTTTATGACACGATAACGCCTCAACACCTTGTCAACACATTTAATAACATGAAATCACTTTGAGCATTTATTTCCTAAATTCATCTTTTACTTTTGGAAATAATTGCTAGCTTTATTATTATTAATTAGAAGATTAATTAGCAAGATTTAACTGCTTCTTAACGAAATTTATCATGGAAAGAAATAAAGAACTTAATTGAAAATTTCTGTTCAATAATATTCAAGAAAAATCTAGTCGCATAGGTTATAAAAGTAAGCACCAATCTAATTGTACAATAATCAAACGATGTACCCAGTTTAAGCGGTCAAAACTTAATTTTGGGAAAAATATTTTATTATTACAAGTTCATTCGCCCTAAATAGAGATAAATCTTTACTTAATCTTTGCTTAATATTGTCTCTATATATATGTTCTTACGGCAATAAATTATAGATACTTATAATATGCAAATGTGATTGTAGAAAGGTTTTATGCTATTATATTTTTACCATTAATGGTCAACTACTCTCATATTTGGCCGTGTAACAGCTTAAATAATCTGAACTGTATCATTTCACTAATGCGTTTACATAATTTTATATGAGCTTGAAGGCAAATTATTTCGACGTGGGTTGGTGTAATTATACTCCGACAAATGGGGAATGTTACATTGTTTTATACAGCCGAAATTAATTAAGCTACATATGTAGATTTATATTGACAAACGATCTAATATATTAAATTGTAATAATGTTCTTCGGGTTACTTAATCACATCCTTCATTTTAGTAAACTTTATGAAAACTAAATTACTAAGTTTCCTAGATGAAGTATAGATAATGTTTAAATTATAATAAATAATAATAAAATAGTTGATCAACTTTACAATGACGGAAAAGAAACACAATGGCAATGGCTTTACTCTTATTAAACTTAAGTGGTGTAATTTAATGAATAAAATTTCGGCTTCTCGAATTAAGGGCTTATGATCACTCAATAACGTAAACTTATTTAAATCGTTCTTCTGTTAATTGCATATTAAGCTGCAACAAAAGCGCTATACATTTTTCGATTTCGTAGGAACAGCAAGCAATAGTGTCACATTATTTCGAATCACTTTGTATATTTCATAAAATAGTCAATAGTTACACATCGTCTGCGTAAATTCACATTTCTTAAATTAAAAAAAAAATCAATCACCATCGTATCTTTAAACAAAGATTAATACGAAAAATACGTTCAAATCGTATTCGAGGAAAACTAGATCCTATTTATTAATAGTTGATGTAGGAGCTGCTACTAGAGCAACTAGTTTAACATTTTAATAGAAATGGTTGCATATACCAAAGGTTAATTAGGGATATTTCTAGTTTGTTAACTAAAAGGAATATGCATAAATAATATACTGAAGTATAGGCATGTGAATTTCATCTTTCAACAAAGATCATTGCTCACATTTTATTTTTGTGGCTTTTACTTGCCAAACGAAATTGAATTTGTAAAGAATAATCTTTGTATTCTATTCTAGCATTGAAATCACTTTTGAAATATTTAAAACGATTTCTTTAAAGGACATGTAATACAAATAAACAGCGTGAAGTTTTTGTCAAATGATCAAAAGTTTATTTTTTCCCACTCACAAAAACAAGTGACCCTAGTGCATGCTTTAAGAAAATTATTTACATAAGTGATTAAACATTGGAGTATATAAACAGAACACATCAGAAAATGCCTAGAAATAATAACCAAAAAATAATGCTAAGATAGCTTAGTTTCTTTCAAAACGACGAACTCGTGTTTAGCAGTCATGTGAACTGTTCGAGGGATGGTTTGGGGAACAGTACCCGGTTTATGTCGCTGCTTCCTGAACGGCAGGCATGCGTTTCTTTGGCACTAGACGGCGCCAAGAAATGTCGAGTTTGTCGTTTTGAAAGTTGTGGCATTAACTGTGAGGCAACAGCGATAGAAGGTAGAGATATGAAAAATACTCTCGAAACCACGCTGATAACGCCGGGTTGACAGAAACATGTCTGTGTGTTAGTGTATTTTTTTCTCTCTCCTTTTATTGCGTTTGCCGTGAATTATTCCATCAATACCATGAGGAAGCTAAGCTATCTTAGCATTATTTTTTGGTTATTTGAGTATAAATTAATCGTCTCTGATCTTCCTTAGAAAATCCACGATATGATCGTATACCAATTCTTTTACATCTTTTCCAATCATAAAGTCTGTGTGCGCAAAACTGGGATGTTCAACTGCGTATATCCCATATTTCTTGCCTTGTTTAGATAGCTGATTGTATAAGTCGGAAACAGCCTAAAAAGAAATAAGATTTTATACAAATACCGGGAATCCCCTCAGATACTACCTGTTTACCAGCTACAAAGTCGCCTTTGCCATATATTAAATGATTAGGAACCTTGATAGCAGTCAAATTGTACAGAGGTGGTGTCGAGCTGTCATAAACTTTAAGATTTATATCCTTGCCATAATCGAATTTACGAAATTTCCTGGACGCCGCGATTTGACTTAGGTGTACAACCGTTTTGATCGAAATGCTGTCACCATCGTGGTAAAGAGTTACTGGTAAGGTTTCCTAAAGCATACTTGCTCACTTGCTGGTTTTTAGAATAATTTCCACCTCACCGGATTTATTTGATCTTCGTTAATTCCAAATGCTAACTGGATCAAACTCAAGCACATCTTTAATTGGTGCGGATATGGAAAACAAGCGCTCCTTACGTATTTTATCAACGGACCATCACGTGTGAATAGTTCTCCGTGGTTATGAGTATTTACTAACCTCTAATTAGTGAAATAATTAAAAAAAAAGATGGTAATAAAATAAAAGATTTAGATTTACTTGCAATATATTCCAGTAAGGCCTGAAGAATCTTAAGATCGATTTAGAAGTTTCTATTATAGTAGCTGGTGCCATGCTTATCATCACTTTGAGTTTGTTTGCCGCTTCGTCTGGATAAACTGATGAATAAACATGACCTGCTATAACTCCTAAGGAATAACCGATATAGATTGTGGATTTATTGGTGGTTCTATGGATTAAGTCGATTGTAGATTGTACATCGTACGATCCGAGTTCATCGAAACTGAAAATGAAACGTAATTAATCTGTTGGCTGCTGGGAGAAATAGGTCGAAACCTAAAATTCCAATATTTCTTATCGCTTTTTATCAGATATCTATGTTTATTGGAGTATCTAGTTCCTCTGAAGTTTCCTAGCCACACATCGTAACCTTCGTTAGCCAGAATAAAGCCTGAAAATGTTAAAACTATTATTAGTTGATCTTGAATCATCCAAAATTGCACCTAAAGAATGGTTTCCTATTAGCAAAAAGTTTACTGAGGATGCTAAGATGGCATGTTGTAAAAGAACAGGTTCGCTACTTGCATCCTTGTTCGGAATCCTGAATATCTTCAAAATATAATCATCGTGGGTTGTAACTTCGTATTCCTCAAAGGTATAGTTATATCGTCTTATCAAATCGGGCTAAAAAAATCAAATATTACTTCAAATGTTAATTACCTAAACCCTTGTGCAATTTGCGATCCATGGTGCTGGTAGAATAACATACGCCGCAACTTACCACTTCCAACACTTGATCCGGATTATGGTAACAATCCTTGTTGGTATAATAACCTTCGAAAGTTTTACAAACATTGTTTGGCGCTATTAAGCTTGCTACTATGTTAGCGTGGGTCAAGATCACAATGCCCATTAAAAATGACCCGAATTTTTTGCGTTTATTTACGTCCATTTTCTACCGGTTGCAGCGCTCTTTCTAATGCACCGGCAAGAGACTCGCAGCAATGCTTTGCGTAATTGTAAACATATCGTCGTACTTCTCAATGGCCTGCTTACTTTTCTAGGACAATTATGCGGTGCTGTACACGTTCACTTTCCCAGATCGTGATGTTGTGCGCAATGGTATGAAGTGTAGCGATTTAATTGTATGATTTGCTTAATAAAATTGGGTTAACAGTTTTAAATTTTGAAATAATTAGGAAAAACTTATTCTTCAGATCCATTAGAATATGGAGACGAAACGTTGTACATTATATTTTCGTATTATTAATTATGATGAATTGCCGATGTACATTCGACTCAAACTCTATCGCTATACGTCTTGAAATTCTTAGAGTGATAATTAGAAAAACCAAAATGTCTTTTTAGAAAAATATATTTTACTGTACAATCTTTGAAAGTAACGTTTTATACATATAATAACACACTATACAAAATAATTTGAACGGAATTGTTAATATTGCAATGATGCGAAGGAAGATAGCCATGAAAGATGAAATTGCGCTTATTTGTTACTATTGTCTCTGAAAGGTATTATAGTGTATGTACTTCCGTTCAAATTTGCTTAAATACTAAAGTGACTTTGTACAAATTTGATACGAGCTGCTTGCTTGTCATTAACAATACTAATAATGCCACTTCTTGATAATTGGAACAGGGTGTGGCACTGCTACTGGATATGGCTTCACGACCGGAACAGCGTACGGAGCTGGGACTGGTACCCCTACTGGTTTAACAACTGGATAAGGTACGGCATGCGGAACAGCTACTGGGACTAGTCTATCAACAGGTACCGGGACGGGCTTCTCTATATGTACCGGGTAAGGTCTTGGTACGGGTACTGGTACCTGTCTTTCAACAATAACTGGTTGTGGTCTGGGTACAGCTACGGGTACTGGTCTTTCAACAGCATAGGGTTGCGGTACCGGATATGGTACTCCGATCTTTCTTGTGATTGTGGTGTGGGTATTGACGCCAACAATAGCACTTTCAATTCCCGGACCACCTACGATGGCACCTCCAAATGCAGGACCTCCTACTAAAGCACCTCCGATTGCTGGTCCTCCTACTAAAGCACCTCCGATTGCTGGTCCTCCTACTAAGGCACCTCCTATTGCTGGTCCTCCTACTAAAGCACCTCCGGTTGCTGGTCCTCCTACAAAAGCGCCCCCGATTGATGGTCCACCAACTAAAGCACCTCCAATTCCTGGCCCTCCTACTATATGTCCTCCAATTGCTGGACCTCCAAATGCAACTCCGCCGATCGCTGGTCCTCCAACTATGCCTTCTCCGACAATCCCTCCATAAGCTGGTCCTGGTCCTACGAGAGCACCGCTTCCGCCTATGCCATATCCTAAGCCTGCCAAGCCTCGTTTTTCGTGTTTCTTGTTTGTTGGTTCTTCAGCTGCTGATAGAGCCAGCAACAAGCACACGCAAATCTGGAATAAATAGTGTAAAATTTGTTTTTTTTTTTACAAGGAATCCAAATTGTCGTAAAGACGTAGCAAATTAATGTTAATTTTTAATATCGTTCTTACAACATCTTGATTTTATTGTTCAAGAATAGCAATTAGGGTTGGTATATATCATAGTGAAAGTACCCTACATATTAATCATGCAGCAAATATAACACGACACACGTTAGACATGATAGAATCTATTACAGTCAGCGTCTAAAGATGCGTGGTTCCTATTCGTGCGATATTTTACAATTTCGCGTTCCGAAATAGATAATAGACACCGCGTTTGAATTCAGATTTTGCCCGTGGTGTATTCGTTTCGCATTCAGCAACAGGCGTTTTCGCGAGGAGAAAATTTTATTAGATATAGTTTTGGTGAAATTCGAAGTTTATATCGATGAAAATTTGCGCTAGTTTCTAAGGTAGGCAATAACAACGTGTCGCATTTGCATAAAAAGAAAACTTTTTACACATAAATAACGACACGATCACATTTTTTAAATCGATTCGCATGACATATACGTGGGATTTTGTTGTTGTTGCTAATGAGAATATAAAGAAGATATGCTTTCTAGAACTCTACAGAATGTCATAGAGAATGTAGGCTTTACATGGTAAGCATTTTCTTGAGATTAGGAATTAGTGAGTGTGAGTATAATACTAATCTGGTTGATGATTTATGATTTTATTTATTGAAGCTTGAGGGAAGTTATTAAAATCTCCGTACAACCTAAATACTCTACGAATCTAGAGTTTAAGAGATAAGTTAGAGTATTATCTTTGCCTCAGTATAATAACTGAACTTCATGAAAAAACGTTCTGGACCATCACAATATTTGATGTCAATTCCCATCTTTGATTCAATATTGGCAGGAAATGGAAAATAAAGATTTATATGAAATTTCTATGGCGTTAAAAATTTGTTTAGCTTCAAGAATAAATATCTTATTCTAAGCTTGAATTTAATGCACCAAAACACACAGCTCTAAGTTACAGAGTTTTCAAATAAACAGGAAGACTCTATTGTTCTTGTCCATTGGGCTAAATTTGCTAAACTATCAAAGAGTAATTTGGTTCAACATTGGCAAAAAATCAGAAATGAGGATTCCGCGATGGAATTTGTTAAAATATTTGCCTAATCGTCTTTAGTTCAAAATACTAAATTTAATTTAATAAAAAAACAAAATCTTTGACGAATTTCATTTTAATATAAATTAGTTCTATCCGTACAACTTAACCAAGACAGATTAATTACATATTCCCCGGTTTAATTAACTCACAATCAATACCATTCGTACAATTCGCTTCCTTTCAGCGCACACTTACCAAAGACTTCATTTTCGTCTCGCGTAAGAGCTCGTATCACCTCCGGGGTAAATCTCAACTGCTGTTCGTCCCCGTAGAGGTAAATTATATACATCATCCCCCACTAAGAGGTTCGCGCTATCGTATGCATGCATAAAATATCTATCTGCTTACATCGTAGATCGTCTATCGCAAAACGGGTACAAGAAAACGGGCAAGAGTCCCCTTTTTCCGATATGCGTGGTATGCTTTCTCTTTTTTCTTATACAATATTATATTGTTTAGTAATTTAGACAGGTGTTGCTTCCTTCGATCGATATATCGATTCATCGATCGCCCGAAGGTATAACACGCATGAAAATTAGCTTACAGGGAGAGGCGTTTCGGTTGCCGAAAAGCTGTCCGGTTTGATTTCCTCATTTGGTAAATACGAGGTATACGTAATGTATTGTAGGCGTAATAGATTTTATAGGAGCCTATTTCCGCAAATTTTTGTTAATATGAAATATGTGAACAAATACTATTAAAGATTTCTCATCGTTTCAACATCAGAGGCTATTTGCTGAATAATCGAATCAAATATAGCATTTCAGTTCAGGAAGCCGTTTTGGCAGCGTCCATATTTTTATTTAAACAGATTTTTTCCTTATAATGTACGCTGATGATGTTTCAGTTATCGTCAGCCATTCTACAGATGCTGAAACTATAGGGAAGATTGAAAGACTCTACCTGTGGTTCTCATCCAAAGGATTGCATTTGAATCCTATTATTTTGGAGGATTGAAGGACAGTTAATACTGAATAGTATATAGTAACGTTTTTACCAGAAGCAATCGATGAAATTAATAAAAACAATCGACGATGTCGTAATACCTTTCTTCGAGTCAGTACTCTCACACAACACATGGAAACATGTTTCAAGAATTGTTTTTTTCGTGTGAAAAGTGTCTCCCGTATCTGTATCAATTACAATGTAATAATTAAACCGATTTAGTTTGATTTCACAATGGTTAATATATTTAGAACATACAGTAGATTCACGTAATAAGATCAAAAAAATAGACTTTGTCCTACTTGTGGAAAAATAAAAATATATGAGTACCTAATTGAATTAACTCGGAAAAAAATCAAACTTCAGATCACGATTTAGCGTTCTCCTAACAGACACGAGTTTTCTGGATAAACTAGGTTAGGCGTTATGAGATTTACGTGAGAGCTTCTAAATTACTGCCATGTTAACGAACGTGGAAAGTCAAGGTGTAGGCAATGAATCGTATTTTGTTCTTTTTTTCCAATTGTACGAATTCTGGAACTAGTGCGTGTTATAACTTTATATGATACAATTAATGGTAAATAGAAGTTAGGCTATTGAGTGCTTCTGGAAAAGATCTTAAGCTTAAGAGTAATAAATAACATTTGTTATTGGAAATTTTGCAGACTTCACAAAATTATAAATTCCTTTGATTGGCGACTTAACTAATATTATTCTTGTCAAGAAGGTTATTGCTCCAGATCCCTACCTTTAATTGTTGACACCTCTGCATGATTCATATAACAAAAATTACAATTAATAGAAAGTAAACAATTACCATATCAAAGAATTTAAACCGATACACTTACATTAATTCTTAATATCAAAAAAAAAAGGGAACAATGTTATACGATTTGTCATTCGCAACGTAATTTGCATAGATTGGACTTGATGAAAACAAAAAAAAAAACTTTCATTCAAGACTCGTTCTTTTGACTTTAAATTACTAGAGCTTACTACTGTGGCAATTGTATACGTGAACTCGTCTCTAATGTATGCATGTATAAAACGTTGTAGGCAGATATTTCGGAAGGCTTTCGAATGCAAATGAATAGCGTGAATTGTTTGATCGTGACGGATTTTCCTTGCTTTAAATTTGCCGCCCTTATGTCTGTGGGTAAATGAACGCAGGAGTAAATTCCATTAACCTATTTTTAACAAAAACGCTCCTACGTAGGCGGTTTATATTTTGGATTTGAGTTTTCTGACTTGCACCGCAATTTAATGTCATTTTCGCTTTGTTCGTGGATAAAATACAACACCCTGTATATTTTTATAGATTTAAACAGGTGATTTAGAAATTAGAAGCTGTAAGATGGAAACGTTGATCGAAGAATCCAATTGTGCGAGGAAATAATCGGAATACAAGACAACAATTCAAATTTCATTGAACATTGACGAAACGACGTTTTCCCTCCATGATTGCATCAACAGGTAAAATCGTAGGACTGGGTGACGGAGAATTCGCGTTGAATGCAAGTATCAACTGAAAATTAACGTGTTGAGGGAAATTGTTGGTACCTGAATTCTGGAACTATTTCACTGGCCATTCCTCAGTTCGAATTAAGTCCCTCTTTAGCTGTCACCTTTCCCAATCAAAAGGATGCTGACCTAATTTGGTTCTAACAAGGTAGTGCACTTACACAATGGTCGATAGTTTTAGATGCGACTTTTCTTAACAGATGGAGGACTATCGCGTGGCCATCTAGGTCACTTTAGAGACTTCTTCTTGTGGAATTATTTAAAATCCAAATTCTATTTAAACGGATCGTATAATTTAAATGAGTGATTAAAGGAGCTGTTACGTGACGAGACTCGTTTAATTTCTCCAGAAATATTGGAAAATGTCCAAGAAGCAATAAAGATATTCAAAGATAAATAAAGAGAAAAGATTATTGAATCTCCTATCCAAATCGTTGCCATTGTTCAAATCGGAGATGATGCAACGTTGCAACGAAGGCCTAAATGGCACAAAGTTGCTAGAATTTCATTGAATTTGTTCTTTTCATCGTGCGATAGGTAAAAACTTAAGAGAACAAAAATTAAAACAAGTATGTTGTTCTTTCTCAAAATAAGTTTTATTGCAGTAACCTTTACCTTAAGAATTCTGAACCAAATCACGTCTAGAAACAAGAAAAAAAGAAATACTGTTTCGTTGGTTATCTCTGTAGAAATTACACACCCACCTTTTAAGAGACGTTTAATATATTTACATGCATTGTACAGTCGAGTTAAACTTTCAGTTCGAATATATTACGTGCATGAATTTAATTATACCATTTAACATCTAGACCCTAGACGGTGTCGCGTAATTTCCTGAAGCTAATTTAACCATGTCTCAAGTACACATGAGATCATTTCTAAAATTAAAAAATTTGATTAATTAATTTTTATTTTTTTTTAATAATTTTTAATCAATGTAAAATATTATCACGTCGTACCAAAATTTTTGTGGCTTTCAAATTATTTTGGATTTAAAATATGCTGTGAGTGAGATTAGCTGTTAAGCGACACTGATTCACAGTTCAACAATAAGGCAATTTAAGATACAGAATGATTATCGTTTAATTGACCAAATGACTCGAAAATTTAATTATTATTGGCTTAAATCAAAGTTATCTATTCCCTAATCAAGCGAATCATAGAGTAGCAGGAGTGATAATTCATGTTTCTACAGAACTGGTTTTCTTTTTCTTGATTTTATTTAACGTTCACGATGGAAATCACCACCATATTTAGTACCAGTAATATCTTGAGATATTAATGGGCTTGAGCCCATTTTGGAACAGCCTATATGTAATATACAACATAAATTTATAACCTGAACGATGCTAGAGACAATACCGTTTCAAGATGTTACGAAACTTTCATTTCGGCTCCTCTACACGATGTATACGCCCATATTTATGGTTTCGCAGGTTCTTTTCACTTTTATGTAAATGTGAGGACACGCATTAATTCATTGAATCGATACGAAATTCTTTCTTTACATAACTTCTCAATTTATTACCCTTTGACAATAATATTCTGTCCACTGATAGCCTCGTAATGTATTAAAAAATCCAACGAACGCGTAGCGTATCAGAGGTCATAACTTCCAATTGCTGCAGATATTATGCTGTCGAATGGTCAAATCAAATGGCAATCGTTAGTGTCTGTTGGTTGTCTATTAAAAACCTAGGTTTATTGCACTGCCTTAATAATGGGTCACCTTTGAAACTGTATGTAAAATGTACAAGTTTTTGCTCAAGACTTGCTGGTTTTTATTTGAAAATGGAAAAAAATTAGGGCACAGCTTTGCTAAATCCAAAATCGTCATTTTTAAGTGTATCATTTGAAATCTATATTCGTCATCGTTTGGAATTTTATGTGCAAATTCAGGCATATTGTCATCGTTTACATTTTCGTAGTGGTGTGACTAAATAAAATTAAAATGACAAAGAACGCACACGCGAATAAACTTGAACGTTTTGGTCAAGGATAGGTTTATACATAGTTCTTATATAGACAGTATTTATTCTTTTGTGCTCTACATTGTTATACTTTTACATCACGACTCAAATTCTTAACCAATTTTAATATATTCAATACGTGTAAAGTAGTATAACGTAACGTAGTGTTTTGCATAGTAATTCTCGTCCTCTTTCGGTGTATTTAGTTCCTAAAAACAGGTGTAATTTAGAAATCTAAAAACGACCGAATACTAGACATAACACAGTCATAAATTTAGCGATGGAGATGTGATAGTGAAACTTATGGAAATTGACGAAATTCATCTGCGATGGGTGATACATACCACTCAAATCGGCCTATGCTCTCTTTTCCTTTTCTAAAATATGCGATAATCTCTTCCGGTATCAGCCTAAAACAGTGAAAGCTGTGAGTGCTGGATCTGTTATACTATAGAAGATGTGCAGTATATCTTTTTCTGTTACACATTCTGCTACTTCTTGATGTCGCGTGGTCTCCTCCCTTTATTCTCGTTTAGGTGCCGAAGGAGTGGTAAGTCTAGCTTAAGATTTGGTATATAAGATATATGAGTTTGCTTGAGGATCAGCATTCGCATTTTGTGTAATCTTGAAGTAACATCCAATTTGGGTGAAATCATGAGGACTTTTCAGGTAAATTTGTTCAAACGTCGTTCTTATCATTTTCTTTAATCAACGAATTTAGTTTGATGTCAAATATCACTTACATCGGTTTTTGTAATTTCCAGATCTACGTCTTAGTAATATCTTTAGTGGTTGGTTCTTTATCCAAAGAACTAACTAGAAAGGATAAGAGAGGCCTTATAGGCCTAGGGTCTGGACCTGTCCTCAGTGGTGGTGGAGGTGCTCTCATAGGCGGAGAAGTTGGAGGCAGTTATGGAGGTGGCTATGGAGTTGGCTATGGAGGTGGCTATGGAGGTGGTTATGGAGGTGGCTATGGAGGTGGTTATAGCTCAGCTATCAGTGAAGCCGTCGTCGGTAATGGCAATGGATTAGGAGCAGGCGGTGGAATCGCATATGGTGAAGGAATTGGTGGATACGGCGGGGCAATTGGCGGATATGGCGGTGGCATTGGCGGATATAGCGGTGGAATTGGCGGAGGAATTGGTGTAGTTGAAGGAATCGATGGAGTAGGACCCGTTGGAGTAGGTGGAATTGGAGGAGTCGGCGGAGTTGGTATTGGCGGTATAAGTGGAATCCAGCGTGGCACGCAAACAGTCAGCACTATCAACCAACACGTTCCAGTTCCAGTTCCACAACCAATTCCTGTTCCCGTCGATAGGCCAGTCGCTGTTCCCGTTCCATTCAAAGTACCGGTCACCGTAAATCGTCCAGTTCCCGTACCGCAACCCGTTCCTGTTCCAATCACAGTTCCTCGCCCAGTACCAGTTCCCATCATACGTCCAGTACCAGTACCACGACCGATACCCGTACCGCAACCTGTACCACAACCTTACCCAGTACCTGTACCACAACCGTATCCAGTCGTTTCGCATGTACCTGTACCGGTTAAGGTACCGGTATCGGTCGGTGTGATCGGCGTAGGTCCTTCTATTGGAGTTGGAGGAGCTGGCATCGGAGTTGGTTCTGGAATCGGATATGGAGGTGGTATTGGTGCAGGAATTGGATATGGAGGTGGTATTGGTGCAGAAATTGGATATGGAGGTGGTATTGGTGCAGGAATTGGGTATGGAGGCGGAGCTGGTGTTGGAAGCGGAGCCCTTGTTGGTAGTGGAGGTTATGGGGGTGTAGGTTACGGAGGTGGAGTTGGTATTGGAAGCGGAGCCCTTGTTGGTAGTGGAGGTTATGGGGGTGTAGGTTACGGAGGTGGAGTTGGTATTGGAAGCGGAGCCCTTGTTGGTAGTGGAGGTTATGGTGGTGTAGCTTACGGAGGCGGAGTTGGTATTGGCGGTGCCAGCTACGGAATTGGTGGCAAATACGGTGGTGCTATTTCTAAAAGATGGTAGAAATCGAATGCCAAAGTAGATGTAGATTTACATGTTGTACTGTGTATATATTTTTTCAATGGTTAGTTTTGTGATTTGAATGTTGAGTATGTTAATAAAGATTTTAATTTTTTATTTATGTTTGAGTATGTTTTAATCCAATATGTTCTAAAAAAAATGTTTGCTTGCTTCAAGGTATTTTATTGAGCTTTTTAACTACTGGAAGACAGTAGAAATAACTTTATTTATCAATAGCTCAACATAAAAAAATAGTGTATCTAAGTGTAAAATAATTTATTAAAATCAATCTTTTCATAAAATACGACAGACCTATGCTAAGAATTTAAACTATATATATATCTTTTGCTTAATTATAAAATATACACCATTATTTTCATCGTCATCTATAGTACCTTATTGGAAAGTTTGCCCCATTGCCTAATGCACTTGGGAAAGGTAAGAACCATAAGCAGCAATTATATCCAAATACTTCGAAGAAGTTCTCCGCTGGTCCTAAATCAAACGTGCAATTCTCAATAAACACAGGCTCGCTAAGAGCTTCCAAAGTTGTTTGATTCTTCAACATGAGTGCTATGTGAAAACCGAATAATGCCGTACAAGCAATTCCTGATAAAAGAGTTACACCACAGCTGAAATTAAATGGAAAAATATAAGAATCGTGCGGGATTTCAAGCAATAACAAATGTGGATTACCCCACAACATAAAATAGTTCCCTAAAAACGATTTTCTTGAATAAAAAGAATTCGTAGACATACTCCGCGCATGTGCCGGCATAATAAAAGCAATAAATTGAAGTATGTATCAGTAA
Organism: Oryctes borbonicus; assembly: GCA_902654985.2. NCBI lineage: Eukaryota > Metazoa > Arthropoda > Insecta > Coleoptera > Scarabaeidae > Oryctes > Oryctes borbonicus. Next base: position 2,757,762 of record LR736885.1, on the reverse strand, counting down.
TAGGAAGAATATCTTGTAATTATCGAAGTGGATACAGTTATCTATCCATGGGCAATGGTGGTCCATCTTTAGGACGCAAATTTGACACGTGGAACAGTGATGAGTTCGATCCGGTTTGATGTGCTTACATTTCATGCAATATCTGAAAAGAAATTAATGCAGAAGACCACGAAATGAGTTTTTACGAAATTTCTACCTTATCCTATTATTTTTCCTAGTGTAAGTTTGAATTCCGCGAAAATAGCAAAACCTTTCCAATATCACATCTACTCCTCTATCATTAGGATCCAGCCGATTCAAGGCGTCCACTTCTAGGGCCCCGAAGCGGTAAGAGTTCGGCACTGAACCGCTTGTGATGCACATCGTCGTGAAATAATGGATCATGACCGGTAAGATGCACAGATGGTAAAACACCAGGTAGACGATTCTTTTTAACAACAAGCTTATCTTAAACACGCACAATTCCACCACGTAGGCGTAATAAGTGTAAAGGAAGATCATAATCACTAACGCCGGGATGCATTTATCGCCAAATGATGACATATTCCGCTTTGGGTCTAAGCATTGCGCTAGGTTGACGTAATGGATGGAGAAATATCAAAACTTGACACGTTTATGACTTCAGATATGTCCAAGTGAAATTGGAAGGTTGGCAAAAGTGCAGTTGATTGCATGCGACATATTTTGGAATGACTAGTGTGGAATAGACAAATGCCTTTTGACATTCATGCCAATTATGGCTTCCAGGTTTGGATCATGTAAAACATGTTCTAGTCTATGTCTAAATATTCTAGAACGCATATTTAGATTAATCGAATTTATTTCACACAGTAGAAAAATGTAAAAATAACATATTCTTAAAAAAAATATCTTTGGTCAATACGATGCTATTCAAATTTAATTCCCTGTGCCAGCGGCAAATCTTTCGAATAATTGATAGTAATCGTCGATCTTCTCATGTACTGCTTCCAAGAATCGCTACCAGATTCACGTCCACCCCCAGTATGTTTTTCACCGCCAAACGCACCACCAATTTCAGCACCTGAGGTTGGAATGTTGACGTTAACAATGCCACAATCTGATCCTTTAGGGCCGATCCACTAGAAAAAAATGTTTTCTTTCAAATACTTCTTAGAAAAGATTGTTTCTTTCATAGGACTAACCTCGAATATATTATTTATGTTTTGAGTGAATATACTGGAAGATAATCCTTGTGTAACTTCATTATTCCAAGAAATTGCTTCTTTGATATTGCTTGCTTCTAACACGTAGACTATTGGTGCGAAACATTCTTGGTGGACTAAGGGATTGTCGTGTTTTAGGCCTGTTACGATGGTTGGAGTTACAAAATAACCGGGTCTGTCCAAAACCTAGAATTAAAAAAAGAATTGGATCCTCGAAAGAATGTTAAGTACAAAATAAAACAGCCCATATAATGTCCCTAAGATCCAGAAATACCTTTCCACCAAATTCAATCGTTCCGCCGGCCTTCGCAATCTCCTGAACGGCATGTTTAAAGTTATCCAAAGATGTTTGACTATGTAATGGTCCAACTAATGTTCCCTCTTCAAGTGGATCGCCTATTCTACTTAGTACTTGCTCATATGCTTTCTTTAATTTGCTCAAAACTTCATTGTAAATCTACAATTAAATCGTGTGTAGTTTTTTGTTCTCTAAAATATCAATGGAGACCTACGGATTTGTGTAAAATCAATCTTCTGGTCGTAGTACATCTTTGTCCGGCTGTACCAACACAAGCGAATAATGTAGCTTGCACTACCATGTTTAGATCGGCATCATCGGCTATTATCAAAGCATTATTGCCTCCTAATTCTAGCAGGTGTTTGCCAAATCTTCTTTGGACTTCAATTCCAACCTGGAAAAAGCAATGCCGATAAGAATTTTAAGCATTCCATACGTGGTGGTAACTATGTACTTGATTTCCAACTTTGGTGCTTCCAGTAAACGATAACAACTTAATTCGTTGATCGGTAGCCATCGCTCTGCCAACATCACTTCCGCCGCAGCACAAAGAAGCTATACCTCCAGGGAGGTTGTTCTTTACCAGAACTTCCTCAACGACTTTGGTGGTAGCTATTGATACCAATGGGGTTGTTTCTGAGCCTTTCCAAACGATGGTATCGCCGCATACCTACAAAATTGTTAGATTTTAGTTATTTTTCTTAATAAACTAGAATTGTTAAATTAGTTAACCATGGCAATAGCGCTATTCCAACCGTAGACTGCAATTGGAAAATTGAAAGCCGAAATGATTCCAATCACACCCAGTGGATTCCATTTCTCCATTAATACGTGACCAGGTCTCTCTGATGGAAATATAGAACCTGCCATGGATCGTGATAGACCAACAGCATAATCGCAGATATCGATGTATTCTTGAACCTCTCCAATACCCTCAGGCAAGATTTTACCTTAAATCATAGATGAAAAAGACTTAAATGTCTGTATTGAAAATTGAAGGAAAATTTACCCATTTCTAATGATACCAACTTTCCCAAAGGTACCAATTTAGTTCGTAGCGCATCACCAATCTGGCGAACAATTTCTCCTCTGCGTGGAGCAGGTAAATCGGCCCAAACATCCCAAGCTTTTTGGGCGGCTGTAACGCAAGAATCATAGTCTGCTGTTGATCCCTGCTTGATTTCTGCTATCACCTTTCCATTGCTCGGGCATATTGTTTTGATGGTCTATAAGGAGGAGTATATTTGTCAATCGCTTAAAAACAAATTTTAAGAAAGAAAGTGGATAATTAGAATGAAGATCTTCTTTGAAAAATCTTTTGGCTTAATCATAACTCGATTACCAAACGGGGTGGATAGTCTTGTTGGGACTTGTTAGTATCTAAAGCATTGATTTTCTATATCTTGAATATTTTACGCTTTCCTATATCGATCGCTGGGAAACATCCTGTATACTACTAACTCCGTCACGGCAAGATTTCTATGTGCATTAGTGTAATTCACATACCCGCATACAACGTCAAACCATATCAACAGACCCGTATTTGTTTGCGTTACTATTTTTAGAAGCGGCTAGAGGAGCCTTATCATATCATGTTTATATTGGACAATGACGGATATACTCTAATGTCTACACGTTCACGTTACATCGTTATAGATCGCTATATTCTTCAGGAATTCGTTCCTGTCTACTTACCGAACCTGAAGCTTTCCACGCGCCATCGAAGACACCCAGATTTGTCGCACTTAAACCCAACTCCTTCAAGAACGAATACCGCTCAACGTTAGCCAAATAATCGGCGTGAGCCATAGCGCGCGATGACAGAACAATTTTACAAACGTTAAACACTTTTACATGCAACGTTTTCGTGTAGAGCGCGGATGACATTGCCACCGTTTTATTGGGTGTGCTCGACTATATCTCGGGAATGGAATAATCTTCGTGATGAGTTCGATTAAGATGACGCTTCATTGTTTTATTTGTTAAATTCGTGCGTTATTTAAATTATCTTCGGTTGGACTAGCAGTAAACAACGTCTTATCTGCTCTCTGTATTGTGTAAGAATAAAATGAAGATGATAATATTTTCCATTGAATATGTGAATTTAGCTTTAATTTAATTGGAGCGATAATAACGCGGTACAACGAATATGAATTCTTGACTATTTTTTAGTCCTTTTTGGCGAAGAAATTACTGTTGTTTCTAATAGGTCAGATCAAACTTTGCTTAGTGCTTCAAAGAAAATCAACACAAAATATTTTTATTTTTTTTTAATTTAAGGGGGGCCGGGGTACCCTATACCCCTCGCTACCTTAATATTAAAATAGATTAAAAAATCTATTTTAATATTAAGATAATTTAAAGTATATTATCGCATAGTCGCAAGAATGATGTAAATTATTTTCGGAAAAAAAAACAACGATGGGGTGGGGTACCTCACATCCCCATGTTTTTTATTATTTTCTTATTTATTAAAAATAATGTACAACAATAAATAGCGGTGCATAGCAAATTTCGACAGTCAAATATTAAAGATTTAAAAATGAGGTGCCCCGGTCCCCTATTATTTTTATTTTTCGAAAAGTATTTACGTCATCCTTAACTATGTAATATACTTCAAATTATCTCGTAAGCGAAAAAATATCCGTTGTAGTTTCTGAATTATTTCCAAATTTGTGGGGGCAATGTACCCCAAAATCGAGAGATCCTGTCACTAAAAAAATGTGTTATAATGTGGTACTCTTTCAGGCTCTACAATTTCACAGAAATCTGATTGTGCGGGTCACCGGCACATCTCGCGGTTTTTTCCATAATTTCAGAGACTTCTGCTTATTCTTGTTCATCTCTTCTAGTTCATGAATAGTTTACAGATTGTTAATTTAAAGTTTATCCTTTATCCCTTTGCAACTTGATGATGCCACCTTGTAAAATATGCCTTTCTTAAGGACCAACCATTAAAAAAGTTTCATTATAATTTATACGAATTCTTCTCTAAAATAAAACCTACTCCGACAACTAAGCATTTGTCTTCAAGGAAAAATGAATTTGGCCCGCAAAGGGTTAGGAAAAAGAAAAAAGGCCGCAAGATTTAAATGTTTCTATTTGATTAATTATTTCAAAAATAATTGTTTTTAAGTTGAAAAAAAATTCATTTTTTGTAATTGATATGTTTAATTGAAATAGAAACAATGTTCGTAATATGTTCTTACGAACCCGATCGTCGCGATTTTGCTGCACTAATGCAGGTGCTCCTTTGTAGTTGTAATATTCAATTTTTGTTGCAACCCGTCTTTCCTACGTCTGCTGTCATCACATATCAAATGAACGCGGCCATTTTGTTGGAAACAGAGACAATCAGAAGGTATTTCGGATTGAGGTCTGCAAGTTTCTAGAAACGAAGAAATTTGAGTTTGTCGGTAAAGATTTATGGTTAATAATAACGGTTCAATTTTTGATCATTTTTACCTGAGGAAATCATCGCTGCGTAAAATAATACTACTAACATTATAGAAAAGACCTCCTTCTTCATTTTCTTCAAATGTGTTAATAACTGAGAACGCAATTAATGAATAACCTTTAGATATCGTTTTGAAGAATTTATTGATATTTCCAGAACAATAGAATGCAAATCTGCTTTAAATTTTAGGTAAACTATTTTATAGCTTTGTTTCTCAAAACAAACCAATTACGCGATAAGATGTTAATGCTCATTTTTAAGGAGTACTTTAGGAATAAGTCTTAAATAAACACCATTGCTTAACTCCTGCTTTATTGCTTGTAGATTTGAAGTATGAGAAAAATGTTCCAGTTACTTCTGTTAATTCAAACAGTATTTCTAATGCCTATGCAGAATCTATATGTTATCTATAATTATGGTAAGTGTATGGAGTCTGTTAGAATAAAAGAGAAAGATGTATTTTGCACTTAATATATTTCGTTATCATTGAAGCAGGTGCGCCATAACTTTGCTCCTTCGAAGGCTCTTTCTTTATAATTAAAATATTGCTAGGGACGTGATTTTTTGAGAATTCTTTGTCTCCTTACATATGTATCATCGCAAATCAAATAATAAGTATCGCCATATTCTGCAATTGTACAGGTACAGCCAGCTGGTACTTGTTCTTCAGGAAAACAGATATCTACAACCGAGGAAGGTTAATGTACAAATAGTAGGACGTAAAATGAACTAATTTAATCCAATTTTTACCATATTGAGCCATTGCACTAACCACCAAAAAGACCACCAAGAAAAATTGCCTCCACATAATTTTCAAACGTCTTCAGAAAGATTACGTTATAACAGTGTAGCTAATATCACGCCTAAAATTCACCAACGAAATATTAGCTCAGACGCTTGTTGATATTACTTTTTCAGAACAATGGAATTGTTCTATATGTTTTAAGTGCAAAATTTAAAGTGATTTTTATGTTGCAAAAAATGGGACAACAAAATCTGCACGTGCACCAATGTGCTCGTTATTGTTATCAATTTTTGTTACAAATATAGTTAACTATTCTGTATGTATTTCATAGAAATCTGCAACTATGGAGACATTCAACCTGAAGGATGTGTATGTTTAATGATGACGTCTGGCCCTTCTTTAAGGTTATGCAATAAGTTCAAAGAAATTAAACCATTGGTCTATTGAAGAGAGGATATCGATTTGTTATCTGGAAAGTATTTGCCAGTATGATAAATATAAAATAAAAAATCTGGGATCTCTGTCTTTCAATTTATTGTCTTAACAAATCTTCTTCTTCGTTCTTAAATCTCGTATGCCCATTCAGGCGTTGGATTACGCATTCTTTTCTGAATCCTTTTCACTTCTTTGCCAGTCTCATATTTATTCTATCGCTATTGTCCATACAAAAACAAAGGAACCATGGTAAAAATTTGGTGAAAAAAATGAAGTACATAAAACAAAACAAGACCGAAAAAAAACGAATATAGTGGAAGAAATAGAAGAAGCACAACTGAGGTGGTATGGACACGTAAAAAGAATGCCGGAGTAGCTAAACGGGTGTTCGAAACTAAAACAAGTAAAAGGAAAGCAACAGATCGACCAAGGGCAGTTTATGTGAAAGAGCAGGCGATTTAACTACAGAAACGCCATACACCCTGTAGATGGCTAGATGTATGTACAATAATTAATCGATTAATTTGCAAAATCTTTCCCCGATTCCCGTTAAATTTCAAGCGCTAGATTACAAAGCATTAGCTTCGATAATCTGCCCTAATACGTGTCCGCTAATGTACAACGATCCTATAACGGACTCCACAGTATCACTATTCCATCCTTTCTGATCTTTCCTCTAGATAACGTCGTTTGTTATTCGTCGAAATCGCGTCGTCCTTGTCCATTGCGTGAAACAATCACGTGCCGTTATCCTGCTCGTCCTCCTCCTGAACTTACCGGCGACGCGCTGACACTTCGGTTGGTGGGGATGCCCATTCAGCGTTTAAACAAAATCGCAAATTGTATCAAATATTTTGATTTCGATTCTCCCGGAGATAATAGTGTAGCCGCGCACCAACCAGAAAGACGGGACGACCTGTTCCCTTTTAACCGAAGATGAGTTCGTGCAAAACTTTGCTCGTTATCCTCCTAAGTTTGCTAGTAAGTTTAACGGAGGTACTTCTGTTGCGGAACGTTTACGAGAACGAAGTAGTTGTTAGGGTTCTTGGGGGACCGGATGTCGCTCAACTTTTGGCCGCTGAAATGGGATATGTTTACAGAGGACATGTAAGTATTAATTTGTACGGAAGCTCTTATTGTAAAAGTTTGTGTCACGAATGAAACTTGTTTGGTAATTTAAAAAGTAAACTCTAACATATAATTTTTGTATTTTTAAATAAACAAAAAGATCTAACATAAATCAAGTATTAGAAACTATCAAACGTGTTGGAATAGAATTTAATGAATCACAGTTTTAAATTAAATGATCGATATTTATTAGAGGATGAAGTACCCAAATTAACAGCCCCTCTGTGATAAACAATTATCAATTTGTCGTTAAACACTAGCAATAAATTTATCAAAATGTCATCAGAGAATCGGCATCTTTCAACTTCTAAACATAGATCTTCCCATCAATAAAAAGACTTTGCGGTCTTTAAAACCTCCGTCAAGTAGCATTGTTTTACGCATAATAATTTCCTAATAAGCACCAATCTATAACCAAATATTAGCTCAAAGTCAAACTTAGAAGTCAACAACCAGTAAACTTCACGATGTACAGGGTGAGTCGAAGGTTTGAGTCAAAGTCATAGATGAACATTTCATACCTCAACCGGTTATTAATGTATAGAGTGGGACAACTAAGTAATTTTTTAACAGAACGCTCTATATTGTTTGTAATGAGTCTTTCTGGGGAAACATTTGAAACATGAAGTGAAAAAAGTAAAATCTTTAATTTGAAATACGTCAAAAGAAACACAATTTGAATGCCAAAAGACTATAAAAAAAATGATGTTTACGCTTTTACAGAAAATTCTAAAATAATGGAAGTCTACCGATAGATGTATTTATTCCAAGATAAAAAGCTTTTGGTTAATTCTCATCATGAGTAGTCCACCATCTTGCAATCTTTAAAATTTGTATCAAACAGCATTACTTTCAATCCAAATAATGTGCAAATTGTTTAATTCGATATGTTTTGGATGAAAAATATAGAAACAACTAAATGTTGGTTCAAAGAATCAAATTTAGTAGCCAACCATCAGTGACATTAGACTTTACACTATCCAGGGAGTGCCAATAGTTGAGCCAAGAACATATATTTATTGCCCATATAAGGACCAAATGAGGGTATGTGATATTCTCGAACTAAGCATTAAAAAAAGATTGGAACAACGATACATTTTACATCGTTTCAATAACATGTCTAATCCGCGCTAACCTGGACTGTTAGATGGCTGGTCAATTTCTATCAAACCAAATTTAGCAACGATAGCTTTTGAATGTTTTGGCTGGTGCATTGTTGCGGAGCCATATGATACTTTGTGTCTGGATTCCGCGCATTTTCATTTTAAAAGAACCTCTGAGGCGATGCATCAAGCTTGCATAATACTCTAATCCTTTCTTTGACAATCCAGAAAAAAAAAAATAATTCCTATTATTTTTCCCGCAGAAGGGGCGACTTTAAACTTCTTGGGGAGGTTGCAGCGCCTAATATGTCACTGCTTTCATTTTTGTTTTTAACCCAGAGAGTTTACGAGGTTCCATCTCCGGTGACAAGTCGATTGTGGTTCATCTCCACAAAGTGCCAAAAATTGTTCGCATGCCTCCATCCGGATATACGAAAACGTTCGTGAAACCCATCTTGCACTATCCTTTGTCATTTGTAGAATTCTGAAAACCGTAGTTTCGGAAACTATTAACAAAGTAGCACCAAACGCTTGGTTTTCTCCATAATATTGGAAGTAATGACGTCAATAGGCCGACCAGAACTGGAATCATTATACAACGATATCCGACCATGTTTAAACAATTTTGACCATTAATACCAATAATTACATTAAAGTTGAAAACTGTTTAGTGCGGGAATATAAAGACGATCTCTCGTATAGGTTGAGTAAAAAACCGCATTTATATAGTGTTAACTAATTTGAGTCTGCTCGTCTCTCTTGCTCTAGTTTTCGAGATCTTCACAAGTAACTTCGAAACCAACTCACCTGCATATACGACGGGTGTTAATTTTATTTTTGTTTCAAGAATAAATTGACTATACCAAACCGTTGATTCACTTTGTATATTCCCCAGTAATTATTTCAAGTGTTCTTTTTTACGTAAGTACTACAAATGATATGAATATAGGAGCAAATAAGCAAATAATAATAATGCTTTGTATATTCAGATCACAGATACCTACTGATCAAAGCGATGTGATAAGCCCGTCATCGAAGTATTTTCACATGTAGGTTCGTGTTTCAAAATTAATACCGACATATGAACCAAATAAAGAATAATTTTCACTAATGCGCCATACATTTGTATCCGTACCTATCGGTGACGTAAAACAGTTTAATCGCTTATTTAGATTGCTTTCATAAAAACAGAAAAAGGAATATGTATTAATACGAGTCGGTATTATATATTTTTATTTGGAAAAATATTACTTTTATCTACGATATCTTGAATGATGTATGGACGTACAAAGCACCGCAACAACCGCATTAACGGTGTTATTAAAATTCTCCTCTAATTCGACGAAAAAGTTTACTCTATCATCTTCTTTCCTTTCAAAAGCATTTATCAAAGTTTACCAGCGATATTACTCTTATATACTTTGTAGGATGTATCAAGTTTCATTAAGGAAACTTCGCCAAAAAGGATCCAACAGATTTAATTAATAAAGACGAAACTTCTTCATTAGTTGGTAAGTTGGGTCGGTTGGTTGATTATACCGATATGTCACGTTGATGATGAGAGCATTAAATTATCGACATCACGAATCCTGTCTGATGGAGGAAAGCTCGTGAAAATTAACTAATATTTTTAATACATCTCTATACGAAGGTAGCTTGAAAAGTTTCCAGCCAGCATAGATGTCCAATTTTCAAAAAGTACCTCTCAACGCGTGCGCAATTATATTACCAGAATATTTTTTACGAGTAACGCGATCTTCTTGTAAAGTTTTGATCTAAATTGTTTGATTATATAGGATGATCTTTTGCTGTTTAAATAGTTAATATGATGCATAAACAATAATAATATTGCTTATTACTTTGGTGCAGTACGAACCAAACAGCAACTTAATCTTCCGTGCTGTATGGTTCAAGATTTAACTTAAATTCTCAAACTAATTTTTTGAACAGATGCTGTATGCTTTTTAAATAAAACAATAAGCAGTAGTCTGAGTTTGCGAAGGCAGAAGCTGGTTTCATAAGCATGTAAGAGTATTTTGTTCAGATTAGTGCTTGTGTTCAAATAAATTTATTAGACGTAAAAATAATCACTACTTCAAAATACAATTCCATATGTTAAATGTGGATAACAGACGTATTGGTAAACTCTGTCCAATACATCAGCGCTAACCACCCCACGAAAAATTCCCGTTCGACAGCAGAATGAACTTGCACACTAAATCGATGTGTTCTCTCCACTTAGAGAGATTTAAATAAATAATCCAAGTCCAAATTAAATTTTTTATTGAGTTATTTAATGCAAGCAAAAAATACCGCATTGAATACGTTTTCCATGAACTGTTATTCGAACACCACCCCAATAATAAATTTTTCTACCACCAGGGCTTCACCTTTCAGAGTATAAGATAGATGATTTAATTCCAGAAGAATTACGTCTTGATTACTTTTCAAAGCCTTGGTGTATTTACGTCATTCATAAATAATATTATTTCCCTTGGTTTCGAAGAATCGAGCTTGTTTTTATTTAGAAAATGCATATTCTTGAAATATGTGTTTTGAAATATAATAAATTTTTGTAATGTAGACATGGATTTTGAGACCTTTTTTTTAAATTCTATTCTATTCAAAAACGCGTCATCATAAAATTAATAATCGCGAGGATGTGGCTATTTAAAAATGTAATAATGAAGAATAAGACGCATGAAAAAAATGTCCAAAAGTTTCACTAAAATTTCTTAGTATGCTCCTACTAGTAACTCGGTCAATATCTTTGGTTCCACCTTCTTGAGAGGCAACATTTTGTTTGACGATGGAAGGTGTATCTGCTTTCGTTTCCTGTTTAATAAATTGATATTTATCATTATTAACCAATAAATATTAATTCAAATGTCCACAGACCAACTTTTTGTTTCATACGCTAAGTACCATTATTACACCACTAAAATCACGCTATATATTTGCTAAAACATTTCAGATGCTGGAACTTAAGCATCACCACCCCCAAATACATATTTCTAGCGACAATTCTCTCATTTTCCGCACCTTTAACTAACGCGACATGATGCTCATAGAGGCAAACAAGTCACTTTTCGTAGCGCTGTCATAATACGTACTTCCTTATCGTGAATTATACGACATTATCGTCTCCTACGTAACTGTCGAAACTATAGACGTATATGGAATTTAATCAGACGCGTCTGGAAAACCTACATAGGGTGGAATAATTATAATACCCCTCCCCCTCTAGCCTCCTGACGATCTTACAATCATTTGTCTCAATTCTAAAGGATTCGTATAGAATATAGAACATTGTTAACGGATCGAATCGAATCCTCTAGCAAAAATCCTCACCCCCGCTTTTGCGCTCATCTTAAATAACAGAACGGGGATTTCGTAGAATAGATCTTTCAATTATATTAGTGTTTCGACGATGGTTTACGGTGAAAGAAGAGTTAAATCGAAATAAATTAGATCCGTAACAGACGTCCTTTATTAAAGCTCCTTTAGTACGAGAGGAAAGATCAAATAGGCAAAATAATCAGATCATCAAATGTAATTAAGACTAAGTTAATTGGGTAAATGCTTGTTTTGTCGTTAAACATCGGTATTCCGTTGTTTATTAGGAATTTCAGCGATGAAGCGGACGGGTTCAGAGCTGGATGTCTGCGTTAGGGAATCGTCCGGCACACGGCGGGGTTGGCATTTCGAAATCCGTTTAATTGTAAAATCGTGTTAACGTGATGGGACCGATGTTTTCGCTATTTGTTCTGCTTCAGGCTTCTTTGTATAAGGGAATTAACGTGAATTGGATGAGACAATAATTCTATTTTTTAAATTATTTTATTTTAGACGTGAAATGGGATAATAAGGCAATACGACGTAATATTTATATATTTATACGCCCCCGATGTTTGAATAACATGATATCAAACATCCTGTATCTCAGTAACTACCTACATAAAATTATCACTTTAAAGCATGTATATAAGTAAAAATATATATATTTTTTTTAATATTTTATCCATTTCTCAGTGCTAATGTTCTTTTAATGGTGGGTGGGATTTATTATGTACGTGTATAAGCAAAAAAATAGAATGTAAGAAATAGTATTTTATGCACCGACCAATCGAGTATTTAAAGTTGGGTCCGCAGGTGGGCGTGCCTATATATTTACCTGAATACTATCAAAAAAAGTGCTTGAATATAGTTATCGACCATTTATTTTTATAGAAGAGGCTGGTCTTAAGTTACTTTAGAATAATTTAACTGGCATCCATTTTAAAAAGTCTTGTTTATGTTAAAGGAATTATGATTTAAAACTAAAGATATAAAAATTATAATTTTTCGTTATTAGAATAAAATTGTTGTATCCTTATTATCATATACAAAAAAAGGAAGAGTTCCATTCAAGAAAAATGGCTTTCTGGCAAAAATATGTCATATCAACTTTAAGCAATTTTATGCACATTAAACCACGTTTTCTTGCTAAAGGATTCATCACAAAAATAGAAATTGTAGGGAAAAAAATTGAGAATCTTCAGATTGCAAGGGAATGTAGGAAAATAAAAGGCAGATATAAACCCACCAGCGGCAATGATGTCTACAAAAGTAAATGGATTGCCTTTAAAAGTGTGGAATTCATATTGGACAAAAATAAATCAAGAGATATGATTAATAACTAGCGCCAATCCGCTTTTCTCGAAGGACAAGGCAATTTTTGCAAAGAGATTTTTGAAATAGGTGGCTTGGTCGTGGAGACCACCATACCATGGCCAGCTTGTAGTGCCGATCTTAATCTACTCGATTTTTCATTTTGGGAGTTTATGAAAAATGAAATGTATGCAGTAGGACTAAATAATGAAAAGCAATTATGGAACAAAATCATGGATTCCCTGATTATCCAAGTATACATCAAAGATGCCGTCTATCATTCATACAAAGATTTGATATCCAAGAACAATCAATTTAAACGCCTTCTTTATAGCGAAGTAACCTTTGCTTTAATTTTTTTTTATGTTATGTTGTTATTTTCAAAGCTCATGTCGATCAAGTAGGTTCTGTTATAAAATATTGAAAAGAAATATACTTATGGACATTAATGCGTGAGATTTTTTGGGTGGTACTATGCATCGCAGTTTTTCCAATTCACCCCGTATATTCAGGACCTAGTGTCTTAAATTTTCTATTAGCTTATTACCAGAGGTACTGTTCAACTTTATAATAGCTGCGAGCTTGTAAGAAATTTTGTAAGTTTCCACATAATTTTAAACTATGTGTACAGTCAGATCTCATAACAAGAAGAAACCGGTTTGAAAAATCTCCCTACGTAAAGGCTCTGTATATTGTTTTCCAAGAATAAAAGTCATAAATCAACAGAATCAATATCCACTAGCTGATGGTTGTGGGAACTTTACCTACGTGCTTTCATTACTAATTAATAATGATGATAATGAAGTAAGCGTCATAGAAATTAATTAAACATTTAGATTTTTATATGCAACAGAGTACACAAAATGATAACATTACCTCGTTTCATTTATACCAGACGTAATCAAATGGATGCATTTGGTTTAACGCATGTATGCCGTGTGTGAAAATTGAAGATACAATTACAATAGCGAGGACGTTCGTGTTAAAGAAAATAAGATATTCCGTTGTTTGAATACTGAATCATATCTTGCTAATTCTTTAGCAAAGTTGTTACATTTGCGTTGAATTCTGGGATTTACTATTAAAAATATATTAGTCTTACAAATAAATTATTTGTCAGCACCTTTTAGCATATTTGACACCAAAACGTTCTGGTTTTGTATCGTTGAATTGTTTGTGATTTTTATTAACGGATCGACTACTTAAAATACTGAATTTTGCGACCTTGTACGCCTATGACAAGTCTTGTAAATTCTGAGAATGAGAAATTAACATTGGATCAATAATAATTTTAAATATTGGGATTTTTACATGTGAACACCATTGAGATGACGTCAGTGCCGAGTTGTAAATTATTTGGTATTACTATATAATAATACTAATAATATTATATTTGTCCAACAGATTTACATCTAATAATAGGACAACGCCAAGCTGGAGCCACAATGACACATACCACGAGTGGAGTTCAATATTTCCCTGAGCTTAGCAAGTGATGGCGCTACTAGAATTGAAATAATTCTTTTATTCGTAAAAGTAACCTTTGACAAGAGTTCTGTCAAGCTTTCCAACCAAGTATCACTGTTCGCAGTATGACACTTATTTTTAAATTAGAAAAATTAAGTCGTCGCAGTAGCACGTCCAATGGACCAAACTGTTAAAATGTACAAAAGATATCGATCTGGGAACTTACTTTTGAATAACTCTATATCTCAAAATTTGCATTGCAATTCTTGCTTTTCGCGAACGGTATATCCTACTTACCCCAGAAACAAAATAGGCGTGGAAATATTGACACATACTCGTAATATAAATAGATAACATTCTAAAAGTATGGCGTTAGAGCCTTATTGAAAACAAAAGCAATAAATTACCATCGAAAGCTCAGTTATCGCGTCGCCATGGCCAGAGGCTAAAGCTAGCTTAAGCGTTATCAACGGCCAACCAGCGAACTAAAAACTGTAACTATGCAACGGATGTACCCGTATAAGTGTTATTATTACGTATATGTACAAAACGCACTTATCTATCGATTGTTTTCGCCCGCTATTTACATTTAGCGAAATAACGAAATAGAAAGAGCCGCAAATTCAAACTCCTCTGGCCCGATAATGAGTTGTTTTAATGCCGGTAAAAGCGGGTCGAATGAAAATTTCGCACGTTTTGCACAATAGTCGATATTAGTGACTGCCCGTCGCGAAGCACGTTTCGCAAAAAAATTAATCATTTCCCTTGTAAAGCAAGCAAAAAAAAATCCCGGAGTATTGGACGTGTTTCAGGATGTATGCAGTGGTTGGAAAATTGGAAGCAAGTAATGGGAACAAGGGTTTCGGCATTTGAAATTATAAAACAAGGAAGAAAAATTAATTCAAGTCTGCAATCATTTTATCATGGAATTTATTACCAAAGTGCATGTATTAAGCTATTTTGATTAGATAAAACCCAAAGAATCCCAGAAAATCAATATTGAAGTAATTTACAATAGAAAAATAAATAAAAAAAAAACCATCATAAAGTCGAACTATAAATCCAACTCTTGCTAAAAAAGTACTTAGAAACTTTGTCTATGGCATATTTCTTTCGTTAGCACACCAGACAATACTCTCAAAGCAACGTTATTTACAGGCTTTATTAAAAACAAGTCTCAACTGCGGTACTTACGGTTATACTTTTCATTACCGTAAGATTTACAAAAAGACTTATAGATATTCTACAGTTAAAAGATTGGTACAGAACTGCAACTTCACCTGTACATTTATACAGGTGTTACAGGTTCTTACAGATGTGTACAGAAGTGGCCTGTTAGTTTCTAAATTATTTCAAGTGGTACATTTTCAAAAAATCATACAACGTATGGTATCAGGCATTTATTGCGGCCCCAAAATGGTAGCAGGTGTATAATGAGGAGTCACAAACATTTAAAAGCTTAATACTCTTAATACAAAAAATTTCGCACAATTGACAATTTCATCTGTCCTAATCTATATGCATATGAAAAGAACGAGCGTCGTCATCCCTAATCACCTACGCGAAGCGTCTAACTTCGAATGCGCCGCTTTTGTGTATTCGCGGGCGAAAAATCGAGACCGAAAATAGCGTGAGGCGCATGACCGCGGCGTCGTCGGCGTCGAGACGGCCGAATTCGTGGCAGCGCGAAAACGGACGCTAGATACCAGGGAAACAGAAGCCAGCTTGGATATTTGATGTTAGGTTTTACTGTGTTCTATATACCTATATACACATGCATTCAAGTATATATATCGAAAACGGCACGTGCGCACAACCCCCTAAAAATAGATCGTCATGAACGGATATTGCACACGCGGTCGCGCCAGCGCGGCCCATATGCGACGCGATCCACCCTCCACGAAGCACGCGTCGCCGAATTTAATTATAAATCGATGCGAGCCCGTCTAACGCGTGCCATACGTGGAGTCAACGTGCGAGGGAGATAGGCACGGTGTACGTAGGTAATCGGACCTCTCTACTACTCCTGATACACGCGGTAATAAGCTATAAAACCATTCATAAGCCTTTCGCGTATGTTTTTATAAACAATGAGCTTTCGGAAGGACGCAGATGTGTCTAGCGGCATATAAAAGTAAACAAATGAATAACAGATCGAGGGATAAAGATTGATATGAGTTATCCAATGAAATTGTAACGAAAATAGTTGACATGTGTCAGTTTCTACGGTCAAACAAAGGAACAATCGCGCTACCTTCGCATGTATGTACATGGACAATGCTCCACCTCACTGGTCCCATTTATCGCGGAAAAAGCTTCAAAGCACAGAAGGAGTTGAAGCTTTGCCTCAACCTCGTATAGTTCGAATGTTGCTCCTTCTGGTTCTCCTTTATGATAAAATAAGTACATAAAAAGATGTGTGGTTTCCCTGTATCATAGGTACATAAGTTTTTATATAAGTAAAAATACGCATTCCCATTCAAATTTCTATATATGTATACGCATTTATACGTTTATGTAACGTTTGTCTATCGTTTTATTAAACACCACCAAATTCTAGTAATCGGAACCTGAACGTCAGGTATGTAGTAGGCACAAACCAAGTTTTGTGCGGTGTTATTTTACAGAGCATTGAACTCGATCCACGTTATTTTTTTTTTCTGTTGGTGGTGTTAATTATTTCCATATTTATTTGAAAGATCTGTTGTTTTTGAAAAATTTGAAGCTGGTATATTTTTCATGGCTTCCTAATTGTTACTAACGGTGATAATGTTTGAATAAATTCACAACGAATAGGACTTTTAGGGTACTACGGTAGGGGAAGTGCACTTATTCGTAATACGATTTGTAATTTTTTGTTTAAGCGTTTAGCATTGCAGCTGATTTTTGGTTTCTCCATGTTATTGCATTTTATTCAGCATCTCGGTGATATTTTGAGACTACAGAAACGCTTGTCTGCCTTATTTACTTTAATCTTGTTCGAAATCATTGCTTCTGCAGCTGACTGTAGCTTATTTGATTTCCAGAAACCTCTTGATCTTGCGAATCTGGGTGAATATTGATATTCAGCATTTTCTAAAACACCTTCTTACATACCAAAAAATTTTCTAGTAATATATTTCATATATTGGTCCCCAAAGGGCCAATATGCGTAGATAAATACATCCATAAAATAATAGAAAAAATATAATTTTACAGGTTTATGGGTTTCCTGATACGTATGTATTCACACCTCAAGCTGGAGAATACTTGTCCCACAAAAAGCGCGGACTAGAACTAACAAAAAGGCTAGCAAACGACACTAGGGTAATCCCAAATACACATTTTATCCAAAGCAATTATCATGTAGCATGCAATTTATCGTTTAATAGGTTTTATGGGCGGACCCCCAAGAAGTAAAACAGCGGCAAAAACGAGACTTCAGAGACGACCTGCTGTCTGAGCTTCCATTGATTAGAGTCAAGCGATTAAGTAGCGATAGCAAGTTCTTGAAAAAACCTTTCAAACCAAGATTGAATAGACTATTTAACGACGAGTTATGGTCGCAGGAATGGTATTTGGTAAGTAACACCTTTCGATGATTTTCTAGAAATGTATTTGTGAAAAAACAATTTTGCAGCAAGACACCAGGACTCGACCGGACTTACCAAAACTTGATTTGAACGTACTTCCGGTGTATAAGGCTGGTATTACTGGAAAGGGGGTTAGAGTGAGCATCTTAGACGATGGAATTGAGCACGTCCATGACGATTTGAAAGATAATTATGTAATTATCAAGAAAACATTAGTTTTCCACTATTTAACATGCTACTGAATTCCTAGGATCCTGATATAAGTTGGGATTGTAACGAAGATGACAGTGACCCTCTTCCGAGATACGAACCAACCCGCCAAAACAGCCATGGAACGAGATGTGCTGGAGAAGTGGCTATGAAAGCTAATAACAAGAAATGCGGCGTTGGAATCGCGTATAATGCCAAAATTGGAGGTAATTTAAAGTTAAAAATTTAAATAAATTTTGAGATTCAAACATGACCACGTTATAGGTGTGAAAATTTTGGATGGGTTAGTGAATGATAGAATCGAAGGAACAGCTCTTGGTTTCGCACAGCATCTAGTGGATATCTACAGTGCTTCTTGGGGGCCAAATGACGATGGACAGACAGTAGATGGTCCGGGACGTTTGGCGAAAGAAGCTATGGAGAGAGGAGTTAGAGAAGTATGTTAAGGAATTGATAAACTTAAAAAATATCCAACTAAAGCAATCTTCTTAACGTTAGGGGCGTAATGGTAAAGGTTCAATATACGTGTGGGCATCTGGAAACGGTGGAGGTTTCGGAGACAATTGCAATTGCGATGGTTACCTGGCTAGTCCATACACGGTCTCCATCGGTAGTGCTTCGCAAAAGGGCGAATTTCCCTGGTACGGTGAAGCTTGCGCTTCAACATTAGCTGTGACTTATTCATCTGGAGCTTACCAGGATCAAATGATTGCAAGTTTAACTAATTTATTAGATTTTGGTTATTTTTACTACATTTATTTTAGGCTACTACCGATTTGCACAATGAGTGCACTATCAAACATACAGGAACATCCGCGTCTGCTCCACTAGCGGCTGGAATTATTGCCCTAGCACTGGAGGTCAAGTAAGATAAATACGTTTATTACATTCCTGAACTCATAACCTCTAAATGTAGCCCAAATCTATCATGGAGAGATATCCAACATTTAATTGTTTGGACATCAGAACTAGCTCCAGTCGCTGAGAATCCAGGTTGGCAAATAAACGCAGCTGGATTGTGGTTCAATACACGATTTGGATTTGGACTGATGAATGCTTTAGGTTTCGTAAAAGCTGCTGCGAATTGGACCTCAGTCCCGGATTGGCAAATATGTTCCGTAAACTCAGACATTCCGTAAGTGAATTAGGTAATTGGATTTATTTAAAATAACGTCGAAAATTCTTCTTTAGCGAGAATGCAACTATAGCTTCTAGCACTCCATTTACTTTGATAGCCGACGCGAGTTTATGTGAAGACCAAGTGAACTACTTGGAACATGTGGAAGTGGTCTCGAATATTGATTACCCCATTAGAGGTGCTTTGGAGATCTCTTTAACTTCACCAGCCGGTAAAAGCCTTGTTATTTTGTCACAGCAACGTATCGCACAGTGATTAATTTGTTACAGGGACAAAAGTACAAATCCTAGGATCGAGAAAGCTGGATAAATCCAATTTGGGCTTTAGAAACTGGTCCTTCATGTCTGTAATGACTTGGGGGGAATATGCTCATGGCGAATGGAAAATAACAATCTACGATAAGGTAAAAACTTTATTTTACGTTATCAGTGAGGGGTTCCATGATAGCTTTTCTTTTTACAGGTCAGTACTGTGACCAATTTCGGTACAGTCGGTGATTTTCGCTTGATTTTACATGGTACTAAAGAACTACCTGAACATATGAAATCTGGTCCACGAACTTATAACCATAACTATAATAGGGTACACAATAGGTTAAATGTTTTAAGAGATGACTATGACGTTGGTGGTAACAACATTTATAGAAAGACGTATAAACCAGAGAAATTTAGACAAAAAGAGGATTTTTCTTTGAATAATTTAGAATTTCTTGATAACGACTATTGGGATGCTAATATTTATTTTAATAATGTCTATTGATTGTAAAAGTGGTTGTAAATTGTGAATAAATTCTATCATTACATGATTGTGTTTATTTTTAATGATAATCGACTAACTTAAGTTAGTAACAGCGAGTTACTGTAAAATTTTTAACTACCAACCACCAAATTTATTGTATGCACTTGGCAAACCAGTGTTTAATATTTTATTGGCTATAACATGTTATGTACAAAGAATTAATAGTTTAGTTGGATTAGAACATTTCTAATATAAGGACCTTCGTGTTTTATTAAATGGAAACTCTTAAGCCGGGTAATTCCACAAAAAAATCTTGTTTTAATTCAAATAAACACTATACGCACGTTTATTACATTCTTTCAATATTTATTGTAACAAAAATATATATTACAGAGTGTGGATAAAGATATAATTCATATAGATTAATTATTTAACAATATACTGTATATGTTGTATATATAGCTAAAAAATTTATACATTCATAACATTAGCAGCCAAAGTATTACTGGCGAAGAAGGTAAAATTGGTCAGAGACATCTACAAATATCATGGCACGTATGTATGGGATGAATACGGATCGAAGAATCTGGTTCCAGTTTTTAGTTTGCTCTTTAATGTATATCGTATAAGTTTCTTTTATCGTAAATATCTCAAATTTAAAATATTATGGTACATATCTTGTATATAATATGTTGAATTATTTATTAATAAATATAAACTTGGATTAAAATACATAGACACGATGAGCTGTATATTCTTTTAATATTCGTCATAAGACCTACATATATGCAATTCCTCCAAACGTAAGGCCTCTTTATTAATATTTTTGTTTATATTTTTGTTCGAAGAGTGGTAGCAAAACACTAGATTGTTTCTTTAGGAATATCGCAAAGTAGAAGCTCAAAATCTTCTGAGAACAATGGACAAAAAATATCATCTTTTTATTATTTCTCGATATCTTGACAAGCAAAAGAGCTACAGAATTTAATTGTTTACATTTACCTTTCAGCATTGTACTAGTTGCGCTAGCCGCTTCAATATTTTGAAAAATGTAATATTACCGAAATAAACTAAAAGACATACATGTGATGGTTACATCAACCTTAAAAAGGAAAAGAAAAGATATTTTGTACAAGTAAAGCAGCAAATCAAGATTCATTGAATGTTTTTCGCTTCTCTTAAGACACAGCTTAAAAACTAAAGGGAATAGAGGTCTAAGGGTGATGGTGATCCATTCTATAGGTTATAGTTTACAGAAGTCCCATCAGAAAGTTACAAAGTCAATTTAGAGACAAACTAAGTTACATTTTTTGAGGAAATTTTGTCAAAGCTGTTCGACTATTAATGAAAAGCTATTTCTAGCTTAAATAAAACTTAGAGAGTGCCGCCCCCCTTCCTCCATTTTATCAATTATACAGAATTTTGAATCAGCTTAGTTTGCAGTGATTTATTATCTCTAGCCATACGGACAAGTGAGTATGGGAAAAAAAAACGAACAAATGAGCCTGTTGTAGGGAGCTGTTTAAGCTGTACAGGGAGCTGATCTAACTATTCGAGGAGCTGTTCAAGCAGGTAGTGCCACTAATTGGATCACCAAAATTATATAAAAGAAAATTGTCGGCGTGATATTTGCCATATTAAAAATTAAAGAGGAATTTAAACAAACACGAGAATCGCATAGCGAATCGCTTAAAAGAACATCTCATCGTACGATGTATTTCATCCATTTTTTTTTGTATAATTTTCTTTAAATATATAGAATTATATACTTCCATCTTCATTTAAACATTGAGATATGTTTAGGTCATAAGATTTTCAATCTATGTATAGGCAGGTTCGTCTAGAACGAGTTATTGGTGGCGTCGGGGGCTTCAGGTTAGGTTGCAGTAGCCGCAGCTGCGTCTTCTGCCTTTTCGTCGTTCTTCGTTCTCCTGGTCGATCTTCCTTCGCAACGTATCTGAAAGTTTTTCAAAGTATTAACAGGAAACAAAGGCGTAATTGAATATTGAATATTTAATGGGTTTTCGAAAGAATCTTTCGCATCAGGGTCCACCGGTGAAGCGGAAAAAATGAAAAGTTACCACAAATGATTATATTTCTACAAAAAAGGGGTTTGCGTTGAGTAAAATATGCAATTTTATTTTAAATAACGAGGCTGTGAACTATTTCTAAAGAAAAAATTCAGATCCGGATAAATCTGAAGATCTGCTGTTTCAGAAGGAGTCATCGATACACAAACAGTGTATTTCGCGTGCCAGCAAACTGGCATATCTTAACTCTTGAACAATTTGAACTTTGTAAGGGTGAACAAAATAAGACTCTATGCAAAATGTTCCATGAGGCTGCTTGTTTAATGATAGAAGGTTGTGGACAACGCGTAAAGGCAACTTTAAGTCTGTTTTCTTGTGGCGGTAGATCAAAGAATAATCTAAAATTCCATCCCTCGCGTGCAAAGAAAATAAAATTAGACCTTTCAATATTTTCCGCGTCGTTAGTGAACTTTGTATTTTCTATTTTCTAAGATGAAAGAATTACCTGCAACATTTCTTTTACCAACTGCAGTTAAACTCTCGTATAATTCCCTCATTGGGTTTACGTCGGCCCCTAAACCATGTGCCCAGATGAGCATCACTCGAAATCCATGTTCTTTGTAGCTAGAAGGACCTAAAAAAGATCGAAAATTCGATTAAACTGTCATGGAATTACGCTTTCATTGTGCTAAAAACATCGTAGACTTCATATAGTTTAAATCAAAACAAAATAACTCGAAAGTGACGAAGAATAATGCGAGCAAAAATCAAGGGAAGAAAAAAGTTATACGCCCACTCACCACATACGATGAATTGATAAATCATTTTTAAACCTATCCATAGTTTGAGCGATTTTAAATTTTTTATCCTGACAACAAAAGCTTTAGTTTGTTTATTTACGATACGCGACATCCTGCGCCACTTTTTACGAAAGTAAACACCATTACAAGGGCCGGCAATAGTACGGTATACATTGTTTATCAGCTCGATACAAAATATTACCTGTATATTGGTGCTCGACCGCCCTTATCTGCTCTTCCGTGAAGGCCCAATGATGTGCTAACCTTTTCCATTCCCCGGGGCCGAGTTGTTTGTACGCCAATTTGTAGAGGACTTCTCTGAAGCGTTCGCTTTCCTTGCCTTTGACTTCATCTTTGGTATTCTTCCATCTTCTGCGCGCCGTATTAAGGACAGGTTTTAAGGTGTTATCCTTTTTGCCGTTGCTAGGATCATCCTGAAAAAGATAAAGGTTATGGATTTGGGATGATGTATATTGGAAGTATTGTATAAAAAAGAAATTGTTACCAAAAGGTTATTTTTCGATAAATTCCGGTGAATTTAAGATTGAATCTCCAACTAAAATACATACAAAGACATGATGATCGCAAAAGAACGTGTGTGAACAATAAGGCGTGCATAGGTACTTCGGGGTAGGGCTGACATTTTTATGGGTAAGGTCAGAGCAGACAGAGTTGTATTTAGAGCAGTTCTTTCTTTAAAATAAAATTTTAATTATTAAGAAATTATTAAGCTCCTCCTCATCCAGCGTTAACGAATTGTGTGAAAAGCTTTTTAAATTGATCTTAACTTGAGAATTTTATTGAAGTAAGGTTCATAACATGTCTGATGA
The DNA here is from genome assembly GCA_902654985.2 of Oryctes borbonicus. Taxonomy (NCBI): domain Eukaryota; kingdom Metazoa; phylum Arthropoda; class Insecta; order Coleoptera; family Scarabaeidae; genus Oryctes; species Oryctes borbonicus. The sequence goes on along the minus strand of LR736885.1, from coordinate 2,733,977 downwards.
AGTGTATTTCGTAGAACCCTGAGGTTCCGTTGAAGTCTTCCAAAAATGCCGTGAAAAGATGCATTTAAGAAGCAGGAAGACGCCTATTTTAGCAATAACTAGAAAAATGTTTAAATGCGGATGGATGAGCGGTAATATTGTGACTTCCTTAATTCACTAGAATTTAGATCCTTTCAAAAATAATGCTACAAAAATAATGGAAGAAACTTCTCACTTCGCGGTTTGCAGGTCAATTTCGCAAACCTGCATTAAGGAACGAACACTCATTGCAACCGTTTAGTGATTGGATCAAGCTCATTATTAATTCTAATTGAGCCTCCCGAGAAACATCGCATCCTACCACTTCGTAGGTGTATATTCAGAATGTGCAGCCATTCAATAAAGGCGAAAACCGCACCAAAACAGCTCCATTAATTCCTATCCATACCACGTATCTCTTTGATTTCCTCCATTAACGAAAATGTTTTCCTCAATTAAGGTGAGCGTTTCATTTCTTTGCCTAGTTGAAAGATGATATCTACCACCGCTTGGATTATATGAACGAATTCTTTCATTAAAAATAATGGGAAATGTTTCCTCTCGAAGTTTTTACTTCCGATAATGGCTGGTTCCAAATACAGAAAGTAAATTACGCGGAATTGAAATGAGAGGCTTCGATAATAAGATAATAGGTGATGTAATACGCGGAAAAAGCATCTTTTCCGTTTTGTCTCATCTTTACTGGAAATCGGTGGATTAATATTTCTTTTGTTTTGTGAAATTCTTCCTTCTTTGTGTAAAAATATTACTTATCTACATATTCTAATTGAATTCAAAATTCTAGAATCTGCGTTTATGCTATTGCGTACAATTTTAATTGATTTCAAAATCAACAATTAAGGATACATTTCATGGCATTTCTCTTTGTTTCTCTTTGTGTTTTACGCTCATTTCGCCCACATTGTTTTTATAAGCCCTCCTCGCTGTTTTGAATTGAATCTCTTTCAATGTAAACCGGTTATAAATAATGAATTTCCAAAATTATTTTTGATAAAATTCGCTGAGATAATTAGAAATGAATCTACCTACGCATAGGTAAATTGGGGTTTACTTTTTTATTATTATTAAAAGAAATGAATTTCTTTCCTAACGAGCTTTTAAACTGGGTCACAAGCCGTGGGAATTGTAAATTGTTATGATTATGGAAATTAAAGTTTACTTTAATTAAGACTACCTTTCCAGTTAAAGTTGATTTTAATAATATATAATTCGAAGCAACCGTAAAATCCTGGTAATGTAAACTGCTTTACTTGCAATAGAAGAAGCTATCTTTTCATGTTAGTTAGTACCCTCCAATGCAATGAATTAATTAAATCAACATGTTTAGCTCCATAAAAAAAAAAATGGAAATCAGATTTAAATGACGCCCAACCCCACCTAGGACGTCATAATATTTGTATACAATAAAAAAACAAGAATTTAAATAAATACCAAAAACAAGCTAGCACGTTTTACGTGATATACATTTACACACCAATTTCCTGCAATATTTCATTAACAAAGGCGCTCTGCTAGATCATTCCCGGTTCATTTACGCTCTCCTGTTCCTTCTCTAACCGCTAAAATACATACTCTGAATTTTACAGGAATTAACGGTGCTGAAAGCGTCTGAGCGGTGTCCGGCTTCTAGAATCGTATTTTCTTCAAGTTTCAAGGATAATGGTACATACCTGAGTTGGATAGTCGAGCCTAGCTGTCTTAATTATCATATCTACTATGGCCGTAAAGCTGCCCCTAGCGGCTATGTAAAGCGGGGTTCGACCGCCCTGTTCCCTTTGTTCGATGTTAGCCCCGGCCGCTAAAAGGATCTTGCAAATGTCGGTGTGACCCATTTCAGCCGCTATATGCATGGGCGATTGTAGCCTCTGGAAGGGTTTGAAAAGGTTTAATCATCGTGTAAGGGATCTGTTTGAAGGAGTAATTTGTATATTGGGTTGAATTTTGAACTTGTTCCGTGTTAGGATTTTTAAAATTTTTTTTACGGAACTCAGGAAGTTTGCTTGCAGATTTTATTTTAATGTTAATTTATGGTTTTTTAACAGAAATTAAATAAAAATTATACAGGGTATTTTGAACATGTATGGCATTCTCGAAGTACCAAGATCGTTCTATAAGAGATGGATTTTGTTCGTGTCTTCAGCGTGGACAGAATATCAACGACATGACACACTGGCGAAGCCCAGAAGAAGTGAATAATAGTAATAATGTTACATATTAGGTTAGGGACTCGCGTCTTAATACTTACAGAATTTAAGCTGTTAAGATCAGCACCCTTATTTATAAGTATATCTACGGTGTCCACTTCGTTGGCTTGGCAAGCTAGATGCAGAGGAGTATTTCCAGTCTAGAAATATGAAAGAAGAATAAATTCCATGGATTACGCGAGGTATTTTACAATTCTAATTCCTCCTCCTTTCTCACCTCTCAACCTTGCGACAATGGCTCTGAATCTACGAAAAATTAGGAAAAAAAAAACACAACAATGTCCTTTAAATTACAAAATAGTAATACAAACAAAAATGGTTTTAATGATGTACTTTGCGGTACTCCATAATTAAGTCTACAGATATTTTCGCCAAGTATGTAGTCTTCCATACACTGCCCTTCAGAGAAGTTCGGTCGGTTATTGAAAAACATGAAAAGGTTACACAAACAAACGAAACTAAAAACAAAATGCAATTTATTGTATGTACAGGTAAAAAAGACAAAAATAAATAAATAAAAAGTTATTCTGACCTAATATAACGTACTGAAAATTATATTTTTTTTTTCATCGAAAAAACCTCCTTTGCTGTTAATCACCGCTCGAACTATTCTAGGCATTCTTTCGATAAGTTTTGTTAAAACGAATTGTGGAATATTAATCCATTCATGTTGCAGAATATTCTGTAAATGTTCTTGTGAAGTTGGGCATATTTTTCGGATCCTCCTGTCCAGTTCATCCCACAACAACTCTATAGGGTACAAATCTGGGCTTTGTGGGGGCCATGTCATTACTTTCAGGGTGTGCTGTTCTTCTTGCTCCTTTAGATAATTCTTGCACACTAAAACAGTGTGTTTTGGGTCGTTGTCATGCATGAATGTAAAGTTACGACCCATTATACGCAATCTTGATGGCACTGCATGATTCTGGAGTATTGCAAAATAATTTTCCTTCCTCATTTCACCCTGCACTCTGCATAAATCTCCCGTCTCAGCAAAGGAGAAACATCCCCACACTAATACAGAACTACGCCCTTGCTTCACTGTTGGCACAATGCAGTCCGGGATCACTTTTCGGTTTTAGATCTTCGGACATAAACTCGTCGATTTTACCCAAAAACCTCAAACTTTGACTCGTCACTCCAAAGCACGGGTTTCCAATCATCTAACGACCAATCCAGATGAGAACGGGCTCACTGTAGCCGTTTTGCTCTGTTGTCCCGACGTAATAAGAGCTTTCGAATGGCAATGCGTCCATGAAGGTCCGCTTGTTGAAGTCGACGTTTTACCGTACTCGCCGAAACTTTTTCTTCACGGCTGCGATTGACTTCGGCTGCTATTTGTGGCGCTGTTAATTTTCTATTGCGTTTGCTTAATAATACAATTCTCAAATCTTCAGCTTTTGTTGTTTTCTTAGATGCTCCAGGACGAACACGATTTTCTATAGTTCCAGTTGTCCGATATCGCTTTATGATGTCATTTACTGTTGAACTTCTCATATTTATTTTTTCAGCAATTTGTCGCCTCGAATATCCTTCTTCAAACAGCGTAATAATGCGTGAACGTTTTTCTACACTGGTAGGCTTGCCACGTGCCATTTTGAAGAGAATTTTCTTAAAACTTTCGCGCAAAAACGACAGATGCACACCAACACACGTTTAACAGTAAAATGAAGCAAATTTATATCTTTACGCCTGTGATAAATAAACAAGAATGATACTGCGGTATATTTCCTAAATGTATTGTTCGTTAATAATCCCCAAACGACCCGTTTCAAAAGATCGCTACTTCCGAGAAATTCTTGGAATGATAATAAAAGAGACTTTATTGTGGTTGTCGCAATATCTCTACTTTACATAATAATTTATGGCTTTAATTCCTTAGAAAAGAGTGTATGCTTAATATTTTTCTAATTTTATGTATTAATAATTGCATACAGTGTGATATAATAGATTTTTATTGTATGACCGAACTTCACTGAACGGCAGTGTACATTCTTAATTCATGCAAGAACAGTAATTGACGATTCTCCTTTCTAATTCAACATTTATCTGTTTAAATGCGGTAACAATGTTGTGTCGAGTGACTTTATCGACTCCTTTTAATAATTAACTCGTTGCTTGTTGTATCTTTTTTTAACTACCAATTGCAAGCACGCAAATACGACGCTTTGATCCCGCTAAATTCCTCACTCCCTTTTAAAAGTTTTATACGATGTTAGTGGCTTAATAAGAAACACCGAAGGCAACTAAACAACAAAAACAACATTAGAGCTTTTGAGTGCTTCGTTTTCGTTATCTGCTCGTAACGAATGAAAGCTATTAAGGAATTAATTAGATACGTAAGCTCCCGTACTTGGTAAGGATGCACGTAAAAGTTCTGAAATGGTGCTTTTCCTTGGGGAAGAAACGTTAGAACGTTAGAAATGAGTTTGAGCTTATGAGTCGAAGTATTTCCGTCGTGGAAAGCAAAATTGCAATATGCAAACGCCACATATTTTAATCAACTCACCTTTTTAAAGTGTGCGTTTCTCCGCTTACCTTATTCTGCTTATTGACTAACGCCCCATGTTGGAGTAGCAAATCTAAGATCCCCTTACTTCCTAAACTACAAGCGATGTGAAGCGCAGTGGACCCTTTCTGAAATCATCATGACAGTTGTACACAGAACTCAATCAAACGTAAAATCCTTTTTTGCGAATGTTCAATCACTTACGGAATTTTCAGAATCCGGATCGGCTCCGGAATCCAGCAGAATTTGCACGAGCGTGGTCTGTTGGTTCTGGGCGGCTACGTGTAGCGGGGTATTGCCTCCGTTATCCTTGCCTTCCATATCCGAATCGTGAGCTAAGAGGTATTCCGCTACCTCGGCGTGACCTCTCTCACAAGCCATGTGAAGGGCGCTTTTTGCTTCCTAGAAGGGGAGAAATCCTTAATTTAAGGTCTGTTGTTGGATTTCATTTACTAATTAGATTAAAAAAAAAAACGTTTACATACAGGTTATACTAGATTTTCATTTTTAGTGTGATTAGCACTGCATATACAACAAATCACCAGAAATTTTAGTTAGTTTAAATCTACTAAAACAGAAAGAAGGAACATGGATATCTTTACTTACGTAGAAGACAAAGACACGCCCATTTCAAAAACCATTTTTGATCGTCGCCAATAAGATTCGCAAACGCTAACGATGCTTCTGGAAATCTTCGTCACAATTTTTTGCTTACAAGAATTCTTTTAAATTGTCATTTAATTCTGATGAATTGTATCACAACTACAATATAACGCATACTGGATATTCCTGAAGAATTTCGACGATTGGTTAATACAGTATGATCATAAGAAAAGTAGTTGCAACTTGCAACCAACATAAAAAAAAATTATACTAAGCACCACCTTATCGACTTGTTTTTGCCGTTTTTTCATTAATTTATGCCCAAATTATACTATAGATAGGCATGCTCTAGAATTAATTTTAATTAATTAACAGCTATTTGCTCCAAATCCTTCAGGAAATTTCGGCAGAATCATTTTAATTTCGAACAATCGACTTCATTATCCATGTTAACCGGTTAAACGGTTAAATTGATTATGTATGGCCATATGCTTTTCGTAGCGGATTGCCGCAAGCAAATTCAATAGACGTGATTGCTTACAAAGGGTGATGTTCTCAACATTAGAGCGTACAATATACACAAATATATGTATCCGTATTGCGTTAAATGTGAAGGATGTGTTAGGATTATGTTGCTGTTTGAGGAGACGAATATTGGGGAGAACGCCAATAATACAAACAGTTTATGTTTTATAGATTATTAAACAATTTGCTTTACTTGTGGTGCAAGTTTTAAAACAAACACAGAGATGCTGTTGTTACATTTTAGTTGTATTTACAACAGGGTCTAATCCAATAAAGAATTTCGGTTTGTCGCTGCTTTCTAAACGGTATTGTATTTCTTAATAGTAGAGGCCGCCAAGAAATGCTTGAGTCGTCGTTTCGAAGTGATATGATCTGTGGGGCAAGTAGCTGTGTTAAGTAGAAAAAAATACGCTTGGAGCCACGTTGATAACGCCAGACAGGCAGAAACGTGTCCGTGAACTAGTGTATTTTTTCTCTCTTCACATTGTTTTCGCCGTGATCGATTCCATCAAAAAATATATTAGCTTTATATTTATATGTTTCGGTGTTCCAGTGCCACCAAGTTCGAATACTTATTTTGGAGCTTTTATTTGTAATCAGAGTAGTTTTAAGACTAACCCCCAATCAATGTTGCCGGGCGTAGAGCGCTTGTCTTTATAATTGTAAACAATACCTTACTGCGCTTATCAAGCAAAGCACCCATCTCTATCAATTTCTTGACGATAACCGAATGTCCACCCATAGAGGCATGGAAGAGAGCTGTCTGGCCTTCGATGTCAATGGCGTCCAGCCGTAAATCTTCTAAGGTGTCTAGCAGGAAATCGACCACGTCTATTCGATTATTTTTCGCGGCGCACATTAGCAACGTGTAGTGCTTCTGTAACATGAAAAAGATACGAAATTGTATTAGAAGCTGGTTGAAAAGTGGTTCGATGGAAGTTAGCAAAAGTTCTTAAAGAATTTTCTGAGGGGAGAGGTGAGAATATAGCTTGCAAAAATATATAGAAACTCGTGAGACTATGTTCAGGAATAAAATTAATTTGTTTCTGTGTTAAGCGGGGAAACTCTCGTAGTATGGTCATCTTTAGCTCATGAAGCATTTACTTGGTTCGGTGTAATCGAAAGCTCATGCAAAATTTCTCAGAATTCGAATCCCTTTTCCTCAATAAATACTGTAGAGAAAGTGCCCAATATACGAAAAGAATTGGAGAATTTTGGTTGTTTTTGAATCATGCAGCAAGTTTAAATTTGAGTACAAAGTCACATTCACAATATACATAAAATATTTCAAAAAGTTACGACACATAAAACTATATTCCCTTAAGAACTTTTTGAAATTTCCAATATCTTCAATATGCATATCAATATTTCTGAAAGCAACGTTGCCCCTATTACTTCAATAATGCATTCAATGTAGTTTTACGACCCTACGTTTTCCACTATATCGCATATCGAAACATTTCTATGCAACCTCGCTAGGTTTCCTGCCATTCCCAGCGCCAACGCCAAGCGTTCATATTGTAGTATTTAATTATACGAGTCCAACACCGATACAATACATACATAAGTACGAACGAACTTGTAATTCCATATCGAATGATTGTCGGAAAGTCCTTTTTTAATTGAATTTCGAAAGGAAGCTGAAGAGAGGTTACTAAAATGGATACCTCTGGTGGATAAATTCGTTAACATGGAATTAGGACGTCCTCTGCGCTAATTAAAAAGAGGATGTACAATGTGAAAATCGGTTTAATAACGATGATTTTGCATAAAAGACACTGCTTCATTTCAGAAGAATGTTCTGGTTAATTAATTTTGAACAGATGTTTTTTTTTTCTCTTTTTTAAATTGGAAAGGAAATTATGTTAGTGATAATGGCCGTAGAATGTTTGGAGAATTGAGTGTATTTTTATTAAACATCCGGTGTATATTATACATGTGTATTGAGATTTATGTTCCTAGTATTCGGCTCCCTCAAAACATGTTTACTGCATAAAAATATGGTCCATGCGTATCTTTAAATTTAATAATGTTGTACGGTTGCCGAAATGACGTATACGCCGACTTAAAATACGAGCGTTTGAGAATTCAATTTGTAATCCTCGGTACGGAGCAGTAAATTCGGCGACAAGATCGTTGCGGATGTTTTGATTTGCGAGAAAATTGAAACTCTGTTGGAACCTTTTGACTTCATATATTGCTCAACTTGTTATTTCGCTATTATTAAGACGAACCATGGCATTGATATCTTTAGTCACTGCAATCTAAATATGTAGATCTACCAAGGTAGCATCTTAAATCTTTACGAACGACCATTAGATGGAGTTACTATTTTTTTTACGTGAGAAAACCTTTAAAACCTGTTCCTACGTGTTCTATTGTTAGTTATGGTTTGCAGCGGTTTTCATCAAATATCTTTTTACTTTTAATGCTCCTGCACCGAATGCATGTTTACAATGCTATGTTCTAAATTTCAAAACCTCCAAACCAGTTCTTAATTATTTTATATGAAAATGCCCCATCACTGCATTCGAGTACAATTCCCAAACAAATAAAACTATAAACAGCTTCTAAAACAAAAGTATACTAAACAACAAGACGACTGTGAGGAACTTTATTCTCTGCACTGCAGAGGAACTAGGTTACCTTTCCCGTTAGTGTGTAACGAACTCAACAATGTAATTTTGTTATTTAGGGAAGCAGTCCGTATTACAGCTTTACGCGACATAAAAAAATGCACTCGTTGTTGGTTATTATTTCCAAGAAATTCTTTATAATCAAAGCAAGAAAACGCAATTTTTGTTTTTCTTAATTCTTGTTCCATCCTTTTACCTATTTACATTAATTTATAACTTGACACAACTACTTAATTATTTATACTAAAGCGAAGCTCCCTAAATGGGTTGATAATCGATTGATTCTACGCAGCGTTGACAAAGTTATTAACGTAAAAAGCAACTTCCACGACATAATACATGATACGCATGTAAACCAGGCATTAACTTTCACCTGTTACCATAGCATAACCTTTCTGACGACAGCTTTTGACATTCACAAATCCATTAGAATCCACGCATGATCTATCAGTTAAGTGATCGTCACGGCAAAAGATAGGGCAAAAACCATTGCTCCTGTACTGTCATTATCATTACTACAAATTACACAACAACTGATGTTTCCTTGAAGCTTGAGCTTTTTCCAATAAGGGTTAACTTAGGTGATCGATCAAAGTAGACGATATAGAAGTATTGTTTAGGTAAAAGTGATTGATGGAATTGGTGTCAGTACTTTTCGAGTATGTAATAAAAGTAAAGGTTATTTAAAGATGACGTGAGCTTTCTTGGTTTCTCTCTGGAAATAGTAAATACCCTGTACAAGTAAAATAAAAAAAAAATTGACAATATTCAATTGTATCATTGCATTAAAACAATTTAAAAAGAAAAACGAATATTTTGAGGGTGAAAGTATGATTTCATGCAGATTATTGCATTATAAACATTCTACTTTAATTCCTACAAAAAAAATCTCTAAACTAAATAATGAAACAAAATGTATATTTCGGAGTAACCATGCACCTTGTAAAGACATGGTTTAAATAATAAAATTTGCATAAAAAAAGTCCAAAATATCAATACCAACACTTTATTTACAACGACGAAACATTTCAAACAAAACTTTTGGGGTGGATTAGTCAGCATTCGGAAGAATTGACTAGTTCACTACTTAAAAATCCAAACAAGCGCGAGAAGAAAAACAAAAAAAAATGAGGTAAATCCTCCAAAAACAAACTTTTTAATTAAAATTAAAGCTAAAGCACAAAAAAAAAAAAACAAAAGAGAAGTTATTATCGAGTCGCACCAGTTCCGATTACTTTTACGTGTTACTTCGATACCTTGTAAATACACTTCCATCTTAAAAAAAAAACACTACCATCTAACTAAGCATTTTAAACGTTTACAAAGGCTTCCTTAAAAAAAAGACAACGTAAACAATAAAATGCGTTGGCCGCTTTGTGCAAATAAATTCTCGCCGTATCGCTCCAGGTTTCCCTTTTAATAATTAATTTAGTTAGTTAATTAATGAAACACGCAATTTGCTTTGACGCCGCCTGGTTCGCAGATCGACCGCTAGCGTGCAGTTCTGGTTCTGAAGCTTTAAAGTGTGGAAAAGTCAAGTTTATATCGTAAACCTCATGAACGTATGTTGGGGTATACGTAATATTTGCGAAACGAGATTACTTTATAATGTAACGTATCGAAGCTGGGGAAAAAATTAATAAACGAAGGCAAAGGGAAGGATCGAGACTAATTCTACGCCTTTGTAATCTTTTGGGATTGTACGAAAATTAGTTTTTATATCTTTTTGTGCCGTTTTCCAAAGCTCTGCCTCGAGGTAACACAGGAATTACAGTCTTCATTATATTTTGTTCAAAGATACAATTAATATTAAACAGAAATAATTCCCTTAACTTTTTCAAGCCAATAAAATTGCCTAGCCACCCGAAGATTGATCGGAAATTATAAAGAACCAACGCAAACACCGACTGAAACAATTTCAACAATTTTAATTTCCTGCCGATCACCTTCACACAATGAGATTCTCCGTGGTAATAATTTATGACGAAATTGTTCGTTCCAAACGAGAAATGGTGACAGATTAACTAAAATATTTCCACGCGATGAAACTTCGTACGATATCGATTGAAAATTCTTCACGTGAAATTTTGAACTAATTGAAAGTGATGAAATATAGATACCTTAAAATTACAGAAGTGGTACTTCCTCTAAAAAAGGAAGCGGAAATAAATTATACAAGTGAAAAGTATCTATATCTCATCTTATTTTCGACCTTCGTTATAACTTTCAAGTTAACGCTGAACGATTGCAGCCGGTTATTCGCATCAAATTATTTTTCGACTTTTATGGACTGATAAAGCATATTTTGATGTGAATGGATAATTGTACGTTTTGGTCCGTAAATCATTCCCACATGGTGATTTGGCAAAGTGGTTATTGTGGATGCATCTCCCACTATACTTTTTCGAAACGAATCAAGCAACAGCAGCAACTGGGAGTCAAAGTTACCTTGGTATGCTGAAAATTTGGGAAGCCCTGATATTCATGCGCGATATCCACATTATTGAGTTAATTATCAATTAATACGTCAACGCCATCCGCTGGAAATGGATCGTTTTATACCGAATATCAAAAGAATACTCCTTTCAGCCACCATTTTATATTTCCTTTTCTATTTATCAGCGAGTATAGTTAGTGAATATTAGCCATATATCCAATCTACTCAAAATTTACATGACATTATGTGGGTTTACCGTAGCAATCCTCCCAACATACGTAACTATTCAATTAAATTCACCAGCGACATTTATTGAAGAAGGTACGTAGGATACGCTGCTGTATTTACTAAGTGAATTAAACTGTCCATTTCATCGCTACCACATCTGCACAGTTAACTTAATTAATGAAAATATGTACGCTGCGTATTGTTTGAGTTTTACTGTGCCGCTAACGACATAACTAGATGACCGTTGGATATTAATTCTTTCTGCTTTATTGCCAAGAGTACATAATCCCGCAAGGTCATTAACAATATTTACATTATCGATTATATGTTCAAAATAGCAGAATGTTTCTAGTTAATTTACTTAATTGTGTGAGTATAGCGCTGAGGTTTTTAAAAAATTGTTGTTACCTTAGATTTCAGAAGAATTAAATGAGATTTTCTAAGGTTTCCGTGTTTAAATTGAAAAATCAAAGTTAACAAATATCTCAGAAAAGACCTAACTTTAGATACAATACGGATTCTCCAACCCTCCAAAATAAGCATTTGTTTCTGCAATCGCTGGGCGAAAAATCCGCCGAATGTGTTGAGTGCGGAAGCACTTCGTAACCTAACTCATGGAATGGAATTTTGCCATTTTTCCATCGTCATAATGGAACAGAACTCTTCTCTTCGCCAAATCTGGACGCCTTTTTTGTTTCGCAGCATTTTTTGCCCTTTTCAATGTCATTAACGTACATTACGCTGCCTTCATCCCAAAACATTGTGAGAATGATCTTGTTAGCCGATAAAGTGGCTTTGGTTTGCTTTGGCGCCTGGTTGGCCACGAGAAACCCGCTGTTTAGGCTATTCGGTTTTGTAGTGTGTTGTGATGAATCCATGTTTACCCCAACTTTTTCATTTTTTACGCGAAAGCAAATGGCGTCAAAAAGTCAAAACTGATTAGGTAGATGAGGTAAAAAAATTTCAAACGTGGTACATATATGATTGTACATGCAATTGTGACCGCAATACTGAGAAGCATAATGTCTAATTAAACTCAAAAATCAAGCGAAAACAACATAAAAGACGTCTTCTCTGAAAATATTTACAAATTTGGACGTCTATATAGGTGCTTTATACATAAACCATTCTAAAATAATGGAATTGTTTATGTTGGCCGCGAATAATAACTCATTTTCCAAAGGAAGGATATTTAAAAGGTAGAACAACGGTTGGTCGTTATTTTCTTGTTATTTGCTTTTTTTTGCTGGAAAATTAATATATAATCACACAAACAAAAGTGATTTTCTTAGGTTTCGATACAAATCTTTACTTGTCCTTTCATATTGTCAAAGATGTCGATCGGTAAGTTCTTGTATTGTGTGTGGTATCTGTATTTTGAAGTGTGGAAAAATAAAATAATAAATCAGGAAAACACGGAGGAAAATTATTACACGGTTATCAAAGTATTTATGTAGTTGGTTCATTGTTAATAGTGAGCTTCGTTGGAGGTATCCACCAATTAGTTCGTTATCATGCAACTGATTTAGAAAACGTTACAATTAGTTATTACGTATCATTTTCCGTTTACCGCATTATGAAAAAATAATAGATTAATAATTCTTCTCCGTGAAGCTGCTAGAAGGATGAAGACGGTAGGAATGGAAAGGGTGATCTACGTTAAAAAGAAGTACATAATATGCGAAAACCACCGAATTTTAACCATTTCAAGCGGATCGTATATTTTACTCAAACATCGCGTTTTCCATCGTAAACGTCACCGAAGGAAAAATGAAAAAACCAACAGAATAGCTTTTTTAAAGAACACTTCTTCGCACGGCTACCCCATTCCACAGGTCTCGCCGCCAACGCCGTATACATCTAAAGTACGTATAAATAAGACCTTAGACATCGCGTTATTTTCATATCTTCGGTCGTGCGTGAATACCTGCGTGCACAGCATATTGATTTCTTGCGCTTTGTATCGCTCGTTTTCCCTACTGCTCCATGCTACATCGCTACACACTTACCTTGTTCGTGGCATTGGAACAAGCACCGGTATTTATCAGTAGCTGCACAGCATCGCGGTGGCCGTGCCAAGCTGCCATCAGGAGTGGACGCATCCCGTACTATAAGATAAAATGGAAATAGCATTAAGCATCGATTAGTTACAGAGATAAGTAAGGATTGAGGATGATGTTCTACTGTTAAAGCCTTTTGGTGTTTCGAAATTCCATTGTGGTAATCCACCGTTTGTTAAAGGATTGTTTTAGAAAATGAAGCGGCTATTAAAGAAGATCAAAAGATATACCGTATAAGTCAATTAAAATGATTTATAAATTACAAATTTACTGACATTAGTTTATCTACTTATTATGTTGCTTTTTGTTTTTAATAAAGTATTAAATTGAAGAACTGAATTACTTTGTTAGCTGAAGTAAACTGATGTTACCATAATTTTCTCAGAGCATGTAATTACTTTCCGAAAACAGTAGATGAGTTTCTTCGCCTGAAATAACTCATATTTTATTTATTCATTTTCTGTAAAAGTTTGTAAAATAATTCCAAATGTTCTTTATCCAAGATCCGACCGATTCTAGCTTTTTGCTTCGCCACATTGTGCGAAACCGAGGTAATCCTTCTTCTTCGCTAAGAAACACGTACTACACGTCTCTATCTCAATTTTAGCATCCCTAGACGAGAGCAAATAGAATCCCATTGCTGCTAGGTATCTCGTCGCTGCCCATTTTCGAGAAGGAAAGTGGACTTTTGCGACTGCGGCAAACATGGTTGATAAATAAATAAAACTCTAATTTGGGAGTTGAACTTCTCCTCTATCGTTGTTCTTTATTTTAGTGTCGCTCCGACGAGGCGCATAATTGAATTTTATTTATTTGGGGACTAGCATTTGGTTGAATAGGCTAGTTTTATTTTCAAAATGCCTTGACGTAATTATTTTTTTTTTATAACGAATTTCATGAGTTTTTTGCCGTTTCTTACTACCCCCACATAAATAAATTTGACAATAAATTTTGTCATTACGAGTAGCCTCAATACTATCGTTAAACGTTATCTTCTCACGTTAAATTACCTTATCTCTAGCTTCGATGTCGCAATTGGCTGCTATCAGCATTTCCATAATTTCTATATTGCCTCTGGATGATGCCCAGTGAATGGGTGCTCTTCCATACTATAACAAAGCTTTACAGTGTAATTGTTAACATTGTACATAATGCAAATTATCTCTGGGATGTGGCTGAAACTAAAAATAAATTTTGGAAGAATATTAAAATGAAAGACCTCAAACGAAATGTAAATAGTTTTATTAGTTGCTGTTAGTTGAAATTCAATTGGATAAATATGCAAATTGTTGTCATTTTTTGAGTTTATGTTCTGAACATGTCATAAATTTTATCGTCAAAATACGATGATATTCGACCGAAAGTTCTCCCAATTTAATAGACTCGTAAAGAGAAAAGTTTACAAAATCTATCGAATCAAGTCAATCGAGTCTAAATTAAAGGATTTAAAATAAATATTGATTTCAAAGTATAGCTTTGATGGATGTTTTTACATTTAAAATAGCGATTTTTTCCTCCATTTAGCTCCCATCCAAGCTTAGAGCATATTAAGTGTTTTAATCTTAATAGTGTTTGGAAGTACTCGCACCGTAAAATTCGAATGCGCTGACAAAAAAAGGCAGTTAAAAATTGCTCCCATCTATTATCCTAATTGGCAAATGTCCGTTACTTGAATAACGTCCAATTATACGACTGCGTTACTCTTCCATATCATTGATGGTGATTTAGGGTAGACTATTAATTTTTCTCCCGGAAAGAAAGCGTATTAAGGAAAAAAAGATTAATGTTAGAATATTTGTTTCTTTTAAAGCTGCGGTCACGGTAATCCGATTTACGTAAACAAACAATGGAACCATGACATATATTCTCGTTTTTTAAATTATATCTGTTCCTACTTTTCAAAACAAGAATATATGTCACATAAGTTGTTTTGGCTGCGGATTCGAAAACAAAACTGGCCTTTGTTGGTGTGTAAGTCATTTTTTTCTTTCTCTGAGAATTGGGTCTTGAAACAAAAGGATTATGTATGATCCTGACAACGCACAATGTACCACGTAGAATTGTACGGATATGGAATTTAGTAAAAATTATTTTTGGTATTAGTGCAATTATTCACGACAAAACCTCTCGGCTTATATCACCCTCCTTCAAGAACAAGTCAGGCGTATCCCCTGACTTCGGAGAGAAGATGGAGCTAAAGCATTGTCCTGTAAACAGGCCGTTTATATTACATACAGATACATATCTACCGAATTCTTAATTTGCCACAGTTTTAAGTGTATTAATGATTCATGACCAGAAACAGGTGTACAATCAAACCGTCAAATAAAGACGTTATTCTAGAGAAAAACGTGTTTGATGTCAAAAGCACAAATTACACATTTTCTTTCGTTTCAAAAAAGCAGCAGCATCTTCCTAAAAATTAATTAACGCCATACATAACGTAAACGAAGTGTTTTATATTGTAAATACTGTTAATACGAAACACACTAATTTAAACGCTTTGGCTCTTATAAACAGAATCGGAATATATTATTTTTCTGGCAGAAAATTAGAATGTATTTTACTGTTATTTCTTTCGTTTACGACAATCGCCGGTATTATTTAGATGTTCCTCTTTTTTTTTATTGCACGTTTCGCCATTTTATTTTTAGCGAAATGAGTTTTGCTTTTCGGGCCTTTGCGAGATGGAAATAAAATTGTGCACATGTTGGATGGGCACGCTTTTTGAAATTTTTGACGCTACATATATATAATTGTTTCAAGAGGATGGCGTAAACTGTTACATTTTAGTGTAATTTAATTACATTTACTTTTGTTTCAAACACGTTAATTTCGGTTTTATAGCTTTTTTAACGTGACATTTCATTTCACAGATCTTCTCGTGCGCTTTTGAATAAAGTATTTGATCTTCTACTTTATGTTTTTCTTTCGTTTTTATTGACTGCGATGTTTTTGTTAACATCAAATGAATCGATCATTTTATGTTATATATTGTTTTTTCTTGTTGGGAAGATGAAAAGCTTCTTTCGAGTTTTTAATCGTTAGATTTTTCACATGAGAAAAGAAAACGATCCTTTTCTTTAATCTTCCTTTAATATACTACGTGTTGTCTTCCATTTTGTCTTTTTTTTTTACTTTCTAAAGCAGTCTATTATTTGAATACTAGAAAGCAAGATTCTGTTCGATTTTCACGAGTTTCTTAATAGTTCTGCTATATTCTTTACTTCGTTGTGTCCATAAAGGTGAAGAAAAAAAATGTAAACATCGAACTAGCCAGGGTAAAAAAAATGATAATCGCGGGATCTACGAAGAATTAAGAAGAAATCATAGACACAATGAAGTAGAATAACAAAAAAAAAATAATGCTAAACAGCTTCCTCATGATGGAATCATTTACTCATGGATATGTTTCTGCCAACGGCGTGATCAGCGTGGTTCCGAGAGTGTTTTTGCTCCACCTTGTATCAGTGTTTGCCTCACAATTAATAACACAACATTCGAAACAATCTCTTGGTGCCATTTGGTACTAAGAAACACATGCCACCCGCTTAGAAAGTAGCGATACAAACCGGATACTGTTCCTCAAGCCATCCCTCGAGCAGTTCCTGGACCGCAGGAACGCGCTGTACATGTAAGTGGTGGTGTTGACTGTCAGGCAAACAGCGATACGGAGTGGAGTAAAAGCACTCTCGGAAACATTGCTTTTGCGGTAAATGGTTCCATCAATACCATGCGGAAGCTATTTTTTTTGTTTTTTCTTGGTTTGTTTCTAGGAATTTTCTGATGTGAATGAAATAGAATTATGTAAAGAATACAGTACAGCCATTAAGAAACTTGCGAAAACCTAACAAAATCTTGTTTTCCAGATTCCCAATAATAGACCGCTTGAAAAATTAATCCAAATTTATGATCTGAAAAATGATTTTGATGTTGTTTCAAATAAAAAAGAAGTGAATTATGATTCATACGTTACACAATAATCCCTGAAAACTGATGCCAATACACATGTTACTTATTAACTACAATGATTCATAATCACCTGAAATAGTATACTCTACTATACATTTTGATAAACACGTTAAACAACTTGTTGCACACAAAGTCGATTACTCACTAGCTTAAATGTCGATAAACCATAAACAACCATAAAAATATACATTTTACGACCTCTGGTCGAAAAAATAGAATCGAAAACTGTTCTGCGAGGAATATAAATAATTTACCATTACAGCTTGAATTATCTTTTGTTCTCTGCCAAAATTATTAGACCATAGAACTCATATTTCTTTTTCTATTTTGACTTAAAAAGATAAGAGCCAAAAATATTAATGTTTCATCTGGTTTTCCATTTTTGACGGGTCTCTTATCTCGAGCTAGGGAGTTAAGTTTTGGTAAGTTCAAAAGATCTCGAGAGGCGCTTTAAAACTAAAGAAAACTCGATCGCCTAGCCCTAATTGTTTCCACGCTAAAACGTCCCGTGTGAGAAAGTGAGATTAATTGTTTCAGCTTTGAACGGCTGTAACTTCTAAACCAAAAAAGCTAGAAGGCTCTGCTTACTTTCGGTCGATTTTGCGTGTGTGAATTGTGGAATTTGTAGGTTGGAAATTAAAAATAGCAATTAAAGTTTTATAAGATCGGAACAATCAACGTCTAATATTTTGATATTTTCTATTTTTTTGATAGAAATGACCTATAACAGTTTGCATATTTACCCTTATACTTGTTATTTAAGCCACTAACCGGTTACAACTTGTCACAAACAAAACAAAAAGCAGACACATAACCTAGCCAACTTCGATTTTCGAAATTTTTCCTGTATGTTACTCACGTTATTCCTACAATTAATATCAACCGGTTCCTTCAATATCCTCCTCACTGTGTCCGCATCGTTTTTGATGACGGCCTCGTGCAGAATGAGGTCGTTCCTTTGGATGATGGCTCTCCGTTCCAATTCTTCGGGCGTCGAACCTGGCGATGGACAATTCGGTCTCATACCGACGTGATCCGTTTGATTCATGTTCCCAAGGGCGAAAAAGGTATCAAAAGAGACCTCACTGTGTAATTAGCGCACATTAAACTTTTTCCGAATGGTTTTACGTATAACCTCAGTTTCTTTATCCATTTAACGCGGTCTCTTAATCGCGTTTCGCGGCGGAGAAAACACGGCTTTCTTTTCTTATAAGTCGCACAATGCCGCGTTAGACCGTGGTTCTTTTATCACCCATTTCCTTTCGCTTTTATCAAGTTTAATTACGAGCGTTTGTAACCCACATTCGTCTCATAACGGGCTGCGTGTGAAGATCGAGCTATGCCGCACACTTTTCTATTGTTATACGGTTATTATCTACACGGAAGCTTTAGGAGTTATTTGCACGGAGGAGGAAAAAATTGCGGCTTTTGCGGGAGTGGATTTTGAATATTTTGTGCTTTTTTTAACGGTTAATCGCTCACTTCTGTAGTCCTGTGCTTGTTGCTTCTTTGAGTAACGATTACGTTTCTGTAAGCAGATAATAATTATGAAGTACACGAAGCGTAATACGGATTATTTAATAAAGATATCTACAATTCATTGGTAAATAAAAACAATTTTATGCCTTTTATACGCCCTAAAATTAAGACATGCGAAAAGTAGAAGTTTCGTATTACGATGACGAGAGACCCTTTTAATATTGTAGTAGTTCTACCAAGAAATCCCCTTTCCTTGTGGTAAGTCCATAATTAATAATCAACCTGATTCGTGTCTGGTGACCTAGAAGGCCAATTGTTTAAGAACTATATTTACACGATCGCTAAATTTATTGCATTGCACACAGTTTGAAGCACTGCCTCGCATAAAAACAATATTGCTAATATCATGATTCTGTAATGATGGAAGTACAAAGTCTTGTAATATTCGAAAATAACGCTAAACATCTTCGTTTGTACATGTTCCGTTTCTTCATAGGTACAAGGTCCTATTAGAAAAATTGATGTAAAGACCTATCAAACAGTGACCCTTACTGAACAATAGTATTTGTATTATTTTTCGCCCATATCCCCCAATTGTGTGTATTAACAACCGCGTTTAATTCAAAACGTGCCTCATCTGAAAAGCGGCATTTTACAACATTCAATGGATGTTTCAAGTTTCGATCCGATCGGTGATTGTCATCTTGGAGTGTTCCCTGCCAATTATTTACTGGAAGAACCCAACTTCGTTTAAACCCTAACAAGCCTTTTCGAATTAGGAACAAATTAAAATGACCACTCTCTACGCATCTCCTCAAACAGTGGAAGTTACTTCATACTATTTACTGACTCTAAACTTAGAAGCTTTGATTGCTATTTTATATCATATTAAAACACTAATTCAGTATTTTTTAATATTTTTTTTTATAGCGACAATAATAAGAAAACAACAAATAAATTTGTTCGAGAAGCTTCTAACGTTTTCAACTTAATTCCAAATGGTTCCAAACCTATTTAGGCACGTAAAAATTCTCCTCTAAATATACGCCATTCTAAATTTGCGCGGCACAAACACCACAATTTTTGACATTCCGATATTATTAAGGTAGATGTCCCGTATATAACTTATCGTCTTTATTATATCCGATCCGCCTTTGACACCCGTTTTCTTGGCTCGATCTCGTGAGGTGCGATCTTTCTGATACGCGTAACACCGAGCACTACAAATCTGTCGTTCGTGCACAGCTCCGTCTCACGCAGGACATCAGGTCGGGTGTCTAATTTGCGCGGCCTCTCTATATAAAAGATCTTGCGCTTTTTAAATTAGATAAGTGCCGTGCAGACGATATCTCGCGCGATGTTGATGTCACGAAACGAAAGCCGCCTTGTCAAGTTGGCTACAGAATTCCTGTCTTTCTTTTTTCTGTTTCTTCCTTCATCGTTTTCGCACACGAAGATGAGTAATGTGGTGTGTTTTTTTTTTTTTAAATAAATTTACTTTATGCCTCCGGAAAGGTAATATTTTCAGGATAATTAATGTCGACGATGATGTGATGACGTAAATTTGTATTTAATTTTGCGTTAACAGTGCGGAAAAATAACCCTGAGGTTTTTTGAGATTGACTTCCAGCTGAGTATATTAATATAGACTTTATTCTTGTTCTGCTTACATAAATATTCGTAAGGTAAACTCAAAAGAAAGCAAACGAACGATAGAATGGAGGTAATGTTGCTTGAATATTTTCAATCTGCAGAACATTGTACTTATTTTGTAAAAGTGAATAACACTAGTCATGTCCATGATGTCTATCATTACGTGCCAAAAATCAAACATTAGTTGCCAAAATGGGTTTTTTCTCAGGTAGACGACAGTATTTTCTTCCACCTGCACACAGCTGCACATTTTACCTGTCAGGCGCAAGTTACTTATACGTTTTTTAACCAAACGGTGTCCTGGATTTGACCCGTTTATATACGGAAGGGATTTCATATTAACGTTATATAGTTTTCATCAAAGCTGTATTTCGGGCTAAATACCTCCATAGGTTTATCTCTTCAAAGCTTTCTGATATTCTGCACCGTACCATCTTACTATAAGTGAAAGCTTTATTAGGTCAAATTCACCATAAGCAAAGTATACTATAGTATGCGATGATATCCCATATGGAAGCTGCGCATCTCCTGTAGGAGTATTTGATACTGATACAAACATACACTAGAGTACAAAAAGAAAGTATTAATTATTAGTATACTCATTACGTCAACGTCCCCCTACTTCTCCGGCATACTCGATCATAGCTAATCGATTAAATTTGCTATAATTTCGCAAGTTCCGCAAACGCCGAGTTTCTGAGCTAAAATGCGCTTTTTTAAATACAATACCATCAACCACTTTTCTGAACGCCTTTTTTCTTCTTTTTCTTTTTCGTTTTTCTTTATACGGCATCTCCCTTCGTTGCAATTTGTTATGTCATAATGATGAAATACGACGATAGTAGGTCGTCGAGGACCCTTACAATAGGTCAATGCCAACGTATAGATAACATGCATCAAGTTAAATATGCTTCCGGTACGTGCATGTCTCGAACTCAATTAGTCACTTGACGACATATTAAGGAGCAACGCCAATTCTACAGCTCCTAGCGGGAAATAAAATGCGTCAATTTGCTGACCAATCCGTGCCTCACAACCCGTCGGGCTAGCGGGATCTAATGGAATAAGTTACGCAATACTAGAGTTCAAGCGAAAATCTCTGACGGGATCGATAGATGGTTGCAATTAAGTTCCTGTCGCTGTGATTTATTCATTGTATCCCAGCTGAGTCGCTATATAATTGAAGGGGATCTATCTCTAATGATTCCTAGTATTTTATAGAAATGTTCAGGTGTCTAATATTTACAAATAAAAAGGGTTAATAAAGATACAATAATAAAAGAGTAGTTAACTTGGCAAATAAGGTGTGCACTTCATCAATATATTCAAATTACGTTGAACTCATGTAATAATCGTAATAACTGAGTAGATCTTTATCTCATCCGCTTATACAAGAATAGGATAGCCAATTTCAAGAAGAATTGTTAACGTTTAAGTAGTATACAGCAAGAAGAATTTAGTAAATGTAGTTTTAAAATAGATTAAGTTAAATATGTCAACGTCAAGACTTCGTTTTCAATTTGTAAACTTTTCTATTTGATTGTACAAATTCACGTCTGTCGTCCAGAGAATCTCCAGCAATTAATTTTGATCGTACTCATGGGGATCCTGGCTTACATGTAAAATAAATACGAGATTATTAACTCATTTCGCACGGACACGCCATCGATCTTTCAAACGATAGCTAATAATCTCTTGGCATCGATTTTTAACGTGGATGTCGTTAATCTTGATCACTCCTCAAGCTGTCATGTTGTAATATGAACGAATTAGCAAAAAACAAGTTAAATTAGCTTTCCAACTTTACTAACGGTCAACCAGTCGGAGTATTCCCCAATGAATGCATCCGAATATCTCGATTCGATTGTTAAATTGAGTAATGAACCGTTAATTTTGGTAAATTTTGAAATTATTATAATAACTTTTTTCGTTTTATTCTCGCTGATGTGTACATTGCAGCAAAAATTGCTTTTACCGAGAGTTTTAAACGCGTTATGTTCGCGATTTATATTCATAACAATAATAATAAAATTTATATAGGACAAAGTGTGAGAAATTATCGATTGAACATTACGCAGAGGTGTTATTTGTTTCACCTGGCTTTTATCTAGTGGTTCATTTCAATACCCAATACACCATTGCAATTTATCACAGTTATCTCTTAATGCGTCTACTCTACCTCACCGAAATTGGATGAACATCGCAGGAGATTATTCAATTTTAGTAGGTTACCGTGTATCAACACTGCAATTATTCATGCAACTGTCGAGTCGTTAATAGAATGCTAACATTGTAAATTATCGATTTTATTAGGTCGATTATGTTGATGATTCCTCAACCTCTAGCAATTTGCTTCATTACATAAATATTTTATAAAATATAGGTCTTTTTCTGTGAAAAATCCTCGAAATACTTTAAAGATGGTAGCTTCAAAATATGGTTTTCGAAGCCTTCAAAACCTTCTTGGGTTGATAAAAATCGATCCACTCGTTGATTGATATTCGGGCAATGAGATGTTCTCCTTCAAATAATCAATTGTTTGACGTGCCATGTGAGAGCTGACATTGTCGTGATGAAGGCTGATACGACGTTGCCGAATGTTTGTAATTTCAACAAATTCTTGTGTATCTACCATTTATCATTAACTGTTCTTTGGTCCTCCAAAGCAATACCTGCTATATATCCAGAACGATGAAAGGAATCATTTCTTGGAAGTGCTTCGTGAACCAACGACTTGTGTTGGATTCAGTTTTTTTAGTAGATTGTTGTTTTTTTATAAGTGAGCTTCTCAATCCAACTTTTTCACGCCTTAAATCTTCTTGCAAAATGGAATGTACCGCAGTCTTTGATATGTTTAAGGATATTTTTATCCTACTGGAAGGCACATGCCAATCCTCTTTAATCATGCTGCGTACAACGTCGATGGTTTTTGGAACAATAACCGATTTTAGTTAACCTTCACAAAATTCACCACTGACGAAAACACGAGCATAACGATATTCTGATGATGGAAAATTTAATGAAGGTTTGAAGTTCCATTTTTTCAATTTTTTCACACAAGCAACTGTTAAACAATAACTGAGCGTTCAAATGAATGAAATTGTCAAAGGTATCTTTGATATTATCAAAATATTTTTAACGATTAACGCCATCTTTCTGTTAAGGCTTGAAATTTTTCAGACTACTTTCGTAACTAGCGGGGTTACCATACTAGAGAATAAATTGCATTGCACAATGGGTTGTCGAATTTTTTCGGGCAATATTCGACGATAAAAATAATTTTGCACGTAGGAAGTGAGGTAAGTTCCACAGACCAGCAAGTGATTTAGTGAAACATTATACATTTTGATAGTAAACTGACAAATTCTCTACTATGGATTGGCTCGGGTTCTAGATTTCAATTTGAATGAACCTATGGTTTACGTAAAACATAGATATATGTACAAACATAATGTATACATATTTACGTGGATACCTATTTTTCTGTACTCAAAATATTTTATTTGACCTCTATATTTACGTATGTGAGATGAATTTTTGTTGTTGCACGCGTCCTTTATTAAATTTTCTGGCAGCCTTAGCCGCATTATACGAAACACACGTATGTGTATATAAGAGTTATGTTCTATATCACGACCTGCACCAGTTCAAAGCGAAGAAAAAAAGGAACAACAAAGGAAAGACAAGGTTCCATTGTTTTAAGTACTGGCGGTATATCGAGAAGGAACTTTATAAATAGAAGAAAACGATTCGCGTAAGATGTTCTGTAATTTACGAGACCTCGAAAAAATTAGGACGATTTATATTTTTTCTTTTGAGTTTCGTAGAAAACGTATATTTTTCGAAGTCTACCTACGGATACATCAAATTATATTGGTTATACTAACTTTAACATCTAAAAATGAAGTAAATTATAAAATTCAACTTGTTAACAACGAGAAAAATCGTTATAAATCTTACTTTGGATTTTTAAAGAATTTAAAGAATTGTGTGGACACTAAGTAGAAACACGTGAAATATTTACTACAAAATAACAGCTTAAAAGTAACTAGAGGTCAAATCCTTGTTTCTGGCGTCAGTATCGCGTAATTTTTTCACTATATTGAGGAAAGATGACAATTAAAGGTGAAAGTGTTTTTCTGGTCCAAGTAAACACGTTTATTTGAAATACTTTTACTTGAAAATGTATATTTATGCTAATTAGAAGCAATTACAATAAGTAAATTCTTGAAATTGCACTTGTCCTGTGATGTAACAACTATTCAATTGAAAATGTTAATGATCATTTTTAGTTTCTACTGGAAGAATAAAATCATATCGAATTCCACTTGAAAATTTCTTTAATTCCAATAAAAACCTTCATCTTCATTCAATCTTCAATTTATTATAACTTGGGGAAACTCAAAAATTACCTATTTGAAGAACCAAAGATGAAAAGTACAGAAACGAAAAATATTCAACGGACGATGGAATCATGTCGTGTCGCGAAGAAACATCGTTACTTTTCGTAATGATAAATCGAAACTTACTGCAAACTTGCAAAAGCATTTAATAGAAATTAACATCTTTCAGCGTTAAATTCTTTAATAAAACTTCAAAAAGATAGTTGCATATTGATACAAAGGTTCCAACACAAACTATAACTCATGCATTCCATACGGTGACCACTTTAAACCCCATAAACACAAAGATATATTAGATAATTTTCCGCATGTTGTTTCTATGAATAAAGAACCACATAATTTTACACGCAACACGCGTATATTTAGACCACGCTGTAAAATCTACCGACCCAACGTTACGTTATATGAATAATATCCCGACGACAGCCTTTGAATTATCGGAGTTGGAGTCCCTTTACGGACGATTAATATACATTATAACAATGCCGTTACCCACCTAAAAGCGTAGGAATCTTGCTTTCGTACAAAGCGCACATTTGAAGCTAGAAATACCGTGTATATATTTGCCAAGATGTGTTGTTTTTCTTTTTTCGTCTTAATCGTGTTGAAAGAATTTAATTTTTCGTTTTCTTTTTAATGTTGATAAATGTAATAAGTTATTAAATAAATAAATAATATAGTCTTAGTAAAAATAGGAAAGTGAACATATTTTTCTTAACTAAAATGACGTGACCAGAGATTTCTAACTTTGCCATGTCAATTGCCATGAAGTAAAAGCAGTACTACAATAAATCATACCCATTTATCTCAATTCCGTAACTTTTCTATTCGCAAAGATGAAAGAAAGCGGTACAATATAGCGTCTAGTGCATTGAGATTGTTCTTAAAGTTAGATTAAATAGTATCCAAGAACTGTTCCAACATTTAAAAAAGGAAGTAGTAAGAAACAGCTCGCTTTGTTTTTTTCCCTCTATTATTAACGAAATACCTTCCACGCACAATTTTGATATTAACCATTTGTTACCAGTCCTAATTTGAATGATCTTGACAATTTTAATCGCTTCAAAATTTATAAATGTCATGCTTTCTCGCTTTACTTCTTAGGTTTAAAAACTCATAATATTCGAAGGTTTACAACATATCGAGGCAAGCCAATTTGCGGTTCATTTAATACTTGTAAACCGGATCATTTTTGCCAAACTTGTGGTTCGAAGATATCGGTAAAGATGAAACACATGCACTTTGCCAGTTTTCTCAACCACTCAACAGTTCCTTCTGAAAATACGACATTCAAAAATTTGGTCTATTATTGCCTCGACCACCTCGATATTTCAATGGCACACACGCATGCTGCTTTTAATTAATAATTTGTTTGTTTTCAAAACAATTTTATATGCTTATATGCGTATACGCGTCAGCTTGCCTTTACAAATATTGAAAATTGCCCACAATAAGTTTCACTCATTAATTTCGGTACAAATACATATGTACGCATGTGGTTGTATAACAGCCATTATGATTTGGAGGTATTGATTACCAGCAAATTTGTTTGCTTGGTGGCTACCGAGCTCCCATAATAACCTGTAAACGACCGATCGAACTAGGACAATCCATGTAGACAAAGGTCCACACATATTCAACGCAGACAAAAGGTATTACAACCAACCCGTTTGGAATATATTAGCGGGTCTAAGCGAGCTGAATCGTTTTCTATAATTTTTATATTCCGAAGCAATTATTGTTTGTGGAAATGAAAGGGATTTAATATCATTAAAGGTGTATTTTGTGTAACTGCATAGTTATTATGAAATCGGCTTTTATTGGCTCAATAAATTTATTTTCTGTTCATAGTCTGTTGGTCTTAATCCTTATACTAAAAATTTTAAGTATAAGGACACTTAGGCTGGTGCAAAATTCCCTGAATGAAACTGAAAGCATTTCTTTTGAACAATGCTTTTGCTCTTTTTAAATTAAATGTTGAGCTTATGACGTTTGTGTTTCATGTATCTCTATATCTCTTTGACACAAAATGTAATTTTGACCAAAATAGCGATCTGCTTAAATTTTCTTAGTAGCTATCGCTGTTGAGGCGCTTTTTTTCTTCCCTTCCCTAGAGATCCTCTGTTTAACTTATTAATGGAAAAACCTGTCGAACAAGTTACACATCTCGAGTCGCGGTGGCCTTTTGTCCTTGTTCCGCGACGTCGAACTTCGGAAATTGACCTGCTTTTCAAAGAAGCGTTGAGTGTCAGCTGCTTGAAACTGAGCCTTCATATTTACATTGTACGTGGTCGTGTACAGTTATGGCGCGCTATGGGAAGATCTTAGCTAATTAGCATTCTTCTCAGCATTTCTTATATGTAATTTTGTAAGGATTTTCAGCTGTTTTATCTTAAACCACTTCCTTCAGGTTTTCTTTAGAAATTAGAGATCATGAAAAACTGGTTTGAAACTGTAATAATTGTAACTTTATTTAAAAGGAGTGGATATGTTTGACTTTACATGTTCCATAAAGTGGCGTGGATTTCTTTACATAGCA
>LR736885.1:2664359-2706290 GCA_902654985.2 Oryctes borbonicus | reverse complement strand
AAAAAAAAATATAATGTTCAGTATGTTATATTAGGCCAGAATAACTTTTTATTTATTTATTTTTGTCTTTTTTACCTGTACATACAATAAAATTGCATTTTGTTTTTAGTTTCGTTTGTTTCTGAAACCTTTTCATGTTTTTTTTACCAACCGACCGAACTTCTCTGAACGGTAGTGTATATATGTCGAGGAATAGCTAATTTATCATTGTTGTTGATACATTCGAATTTTTCAAAAATAATTTCTTGGAATATTAGAAGTTTGACTTTGTAAAGGTACAAAGATGGGTGTCAAGGTGCCAAAATCAACAAGATATGTTTTGCAGGACGTTCTGGCCGACAAATTATAAATACAACTTAAAATTCTCTTTTGAATTAAAAAAAAATTAGTCAGACGAAGCGATTCGCCTCAAAATGCTAAATAAGGACTGAACTCAAGCACAATAGTAAAACAACGTCAACGAATCAAGGGACACCCCTCGCCGAAGTTGATAAAAAGCGTAGACTGCTTTGTTTGCCTTACGGGATAAGTTAGCGAGATTGTCCTTAAATTCGAGTGTAGTGTCAATTGTAACGTCTAAGAAGCGAACTGTGTGGCATCTTGAAATTGAAAAATTTACTGAAAAAAATAAACAGCGTGTATCAAAACGTAAGAACCGCCAAATATAGCTCGAACTCGGTACTTATGCGACTTTTCACAAAGAATTGACTGGTCTATTGTGACCCACCACCATTGTTCCATCTTTACAAAAGGATCACCGGACTCCCTGTAATTTTTTTGAAATTATTAAACTTTTACTAAATGATTGTAATAAGTTTCGAAGTCGATTAAACGTTCTAATCTTCACGAAACACAATGTAGAGTGAGTTTATTTGCTTTCCAATTTAGAACGGAAGATAAATGACATTCAAAGCGGTACCTAACTGAATATCCAGTGAGGATTACAATCTCAACTTGATTTGTAATCAATCCATCCTAACAAGAAAAATAAATCATTTTTTACTTTAAATTGTTTTGAACGAAACACGATTTTATTATATATAAAACATTAAATCTGCTTGAATTTATATTTATACAATTGAAATTTAATGCATGCACGAGTACGTCAATAGTAGCAAGGATTTGATCCTCAGAGTTTCGGGAAGTTGCTAAAGCTATTACGCGACATAAACGCTTCTAATCAAAGAAGTTAGGATACAATTTACCGCTGCGATTCTAGGAAGATGTTGTTTAATTGGAAATCGAATTATTAAAAGCGGGTTGAGGTTATTTTCAAGTAAATTAACGTAACGATTTTGAGGTTACTAAATGGAATTTTTTTATTTTCTTTTCAATGTAGGTTTACATGGATCCAAGTAAAAACAAATAACAGTTACGGTTCAAAGTAGGTAGTCCTTTTTTTTTTAAATCTGAGCTTTCGCTAAGCTGCGCTAGCTTCATCCAGGTTTCACTACAATAATTTTACATCATGATAAAGGAT
Source organism: Oryctes borbonicus (assembly GCA_902654985.2). Lineage (NCBI taxonomy): Eukaryota > Metazoa > Arthropoda > Insecta > Coleoptera > Scarabaeidae > Oryctes > Oryctes borbonicus. Next base: position 2,704,810 of record LR736885.1, on the reverse strand, counting down.
GTGATTAGGAAGTTTACATGAAGCAAACAGCGTGAAGCCCAAAGGAAACATTCAATTCCCTAAACGCTGAGAAGACGCTAACTAACTAAGAATTTACAGCGTTGTACAAAATTATTGACCACCCTATAGTGCTAGTCTAAATTTTAATACTAATAATTTTGTCCTTGAAATTTCTAACGAGATGTTGGATATACAAAAGAGAACACTTAGGTTATTTAATAACTAATATTTCTAATTTTTTTATATTTAAAGTCTTGTACATGATGACTATGCAATGACAATACAGATTATACCTGCATTTAAAAATGCAGCAAGTACTACGAACAATTAGAAGGTACGGCAATGGGCAACCCTTTGTCCCCTTTCATAGCCAACTTGTTCATGAGTAAATTCGAAACATGTATGAGAACGGATGCCGCATATTTTCCTGGAACTTGGCTTGGCGACAAAGCTTATATTGGTCAAACGAAAAGAGCGATAGGTTCCAGATTCAAGGAACACATCAGGTGCTATCTCTTCGGTAGATTAGATTAGTCAAATGTAGCACAACACATAAACGAAACCGGGCATAATATTAAATTAGAAAACTTGAAATGGACTAAAAATGTAACTTCGCCGCGAGAATTAGACGCTTACCATAAAAAGCAACAAAAATTTGACGGACTGTTGTCATGCTGATTTATTGTGGTAAGACTGCACATATTATGTTTCGGACTATATACATACTATATACAATAACCTTCCGTCTAACTGTCCGTATTTTTCGCATGTCTTAATTTTACGGCATGCAAGCGGTAAAATGGGTATTTTGTAAATAATATTTTTCTCGAAAGTGAGGATAAAAATGCATATTAGATTTAGACTTCTCACATCATTTGGTCACCGCTTGAGAATGTGTGAAACTTGTGTAACATAAAGGTGTCTTTTTAATTTTCAAATATTGATATAAGCAAATAACGCTCGCAATAAGTTACTTCTCCTTTATTTATTTGCTTACTATTTACTATTTTTGTACTTTCCAAGAAGAAAAAAAGTTAGAGCGTACCAATTTCAAAATATAAAACAAACAACCTAACACAAATATATCTTACATTGTCAACGACACATTAAAATAACACATTCCCTTCTCGTAACACACAAACTGTACAGTTTAATCTGGCGTTTAATATTGACTCGCACGAATTCTATATCGCCCGCCCGAAGTACAGAAGGTAATTTAAAACATCGCAACGTGCTCGAGTCGTATCTAGAACTGAAAGTCGTCGCGCTGTACACCTAAGCTCGTACAATTGTATAGGATAACATATAACATCAACCGCTGGACGTCGTTTTGGAAATGGACCAAAAGGTATTCGTCTTTTTTTCCGTTGTTGTTATTTCGCAAGCTGGATGAACTACAATATTACGTAGATGAATTTACAACATTCCGCCGCTATAATAACAATGATAGTTTTTGGAAAGTTGTTATATTATCGGGAAATAGTAACATTTGTAAACTAAATGGAATATATAAGCTCCTTTAGCTGCTTTAATCCCAAAAACCTTATTTATTTTAAGGTATTAGCGACAATTATTCTATGTACTAAAGGTAATAAAGGTATCCTTAAACCTGTCGTCCTTTCGAAAAGATCCAGAACGCCTGCTGTTATTGCAAGCGCGCCTGGTTGGCTCAGTCGTATGAACACAACATCTGGATTTAAGAAGCCAGCAGGATAATGTAAAACGAAGGAAGGTTACTTACTCCGTATTGAAATATAAAAATGATGATGCAAATATGAACATTGTTATTTTGGGATAAGACAAGCCGCCCTAGAATCAGGGTTATCTAGGCGCTCAATACATCGTATACTTCACAGTTTCGCCCATTCCTGTCTTCCATGATTCAATAATTAAAAGAAATTAATTTCCCAAGAAGAGTGAGATTTTGTGTATTTATTTCAACATCTCGTCTCAAAAGAACGAATTATTTTCTGGACAGCAAATTTACACGGAACGATCTTTTTAACCAGCACAATTCTCATTACTTACCACGTTTAAACATTCAGCCAAATACAACCAACGGAGTAAATTTTTACGATATATTAGCATAATATTGTATTCCCATCAATTTTAATCTTCCATCCAAACCAATTACATTGTTCGATCATATTTCTTGCACGCGAGCTGTCAAAATAACGATTTCACATAAAAGTGCCCGAAATAGGGACGTAAAATCTTGAGGATGATCGAGTATTGTTTACTGTTGATGCTTTGCAGGCCAGGAAAACTTTCGAACGGCATTCATGAATTGTTGCGCTTCGTACGATGTCTGATATAAGTAGCTTAGCATAACAAATCATCAGCGTTAGCGCTTGGAAAGTGTAATTATTCGGAGCACTTAATATATCCTTTGTATATAAGTAAGTTTAAGTTACGGCAAAAATATTGTGTTTATGAGAAACTACATTTTTACGTTTTCTATGCACGCGTTTCTGCCTTCTTAATACACTTGAGCAACTCACAGAAATAGCAGCATAGTTATTTTTAAAATTAATATTTATTATCTTTACACCCAAATTACAATAAAAAAAAATATATCAATACTCAAACGGAGTTGTTAAAAAAAAATGGAGGTGCAAAAATAATTGACGACGCTGTGCAACACGTATGCTTTTAACGAGCAGTTAAAGTCTTTTATAAATGTCTCCGTTAGGATGTGGAAACGCCACCATGCCATACACCATCCTATCCAATCAGATTACGTCAAAATGTGAGACTAGTGATTCTGAGTAACCGTAATTTTCCGCAATGTAAATGCTAAAATAATAAAATCTTGCGTACGAACATTTGTAAATTCGTACTTGAAAAGAAAAATAAACATCAACATGCCCAGGGCTAAGCCGAGCCTTGTTTATTAAATATTTATGTTCCTACGTTCTCAATTACAAACGGGGATTAATGTTCGTTAAATAGAATCGGAACATTTTACGCACGGAGATACATTTTCGACTGTTTATTTGAATAGTAAAAGCGACTAACGGCGAAGTAGAACGGGACTACGGCCTCTCCTTTGGAAAAAAAAAGTGTTACATTCGCCGGTTCGCATATACAAATTAATGGCCCTCTAAGCAGTCTCTTTGGTGAAAGCAATTTTAACGCAGGTGAGCAATAAAATCACACAATACGTCGTACGTAGATGTATCGAGGACCTAATAATTACAGCAGCGTTTGGAAATTGGCAGAGACTGAAAACTGAAATGTTTAAAAAGGTATTTGGTGCAAGAAATAAATAAATCAATAAAGGAAAGAAACGAGTAATAGTTAAATAAATTTATAAATAATAACAGTAATAATGCTTTATTTTTGTAAATTGCCAAGTTTTTTTGGCACCCTGCTTAGAATAATTTTCTGATACAGTGTGGCAGCGCGCATATTAAGTCAATGCACGCCGGCCTTATGAAGCGGGTATGTTCGGGTCACCAATGCCTAATGCCTTAAGCAACATGACCGACGACGAGGATAGTTGTTACTCTAACAATCGTATTCTAGGCGAAAGCCATATTTGAAGAACTCGAATCGCTTATCAAGCGACTCCCTAATGACAAGGCCCCTGGATACGATAATAAACTTAATTGGGAGCTCGAGCGTCTCCCTCCCATTACAGTACCTCTAACGCAGCTCTTAAGTCTTCCTATTTTTCCAACTCCTGGAAGCATGCGATCGATTTTGCTCATCTAAGAATGAATGAATGAAACCTCATATTTGCTTTAAGATAAATTTTAATAATAAAAGCTACTGAGTGGCGGTGGCAAGGTCATATTTCTCTGTAAAATCGACTTATCTTGGCTTCACTTTTCTTTGATTTTGTTATAAAATGTACACATTATTGCATTGCTATACCCCTTTGCAACGCTAAGCAAACCAACGATATGTCGTAATTCAAAACAGAAACACCTAATTATAATCGTGGCGAGTTATTTGTTTGTAGATGTCGTGGATGTCGCCGCCCGCTCCCATCTTCTATTTATAAATACGCGGAAAAAAACGTCGCTACCTTTCGCGTATTAAATTTGGAACGCGTATACGCCAGCTAACGTATTTACTTACCTACCCGTCGACACGATCTTACGTCACGTTCAATAATATGTAATACCGGTACAGTACGTAACTTTACCGCTTTGCTGAAATAGCGCCCGCCAAAACAATCGTCAGCAGCAGCAACAACAACAACAACAGGAAATCCCAATTAATATGTAATGGAGTCGAAGTGGGCGTGAGAAACGTAGTTACCCGTCTTGCGCAAGTTTCAATAAATAATGACGACGAAGGTAGAGCTTTTATTTTTTCGAGGATGCCATGCACTTATCTTATTTCGAGGAAAAAATTTTATACAAGGGTACATACAAAATTGGAAATGTTCTTTGTAGAATCCTTACAGGACTGTTGGCCACTAAATCGATCCGATCGCAATCGGATAACTAGCCCCCCAACTAGGGGGGAAATGTGTTTTTTTTTAAAACAAAGTACGTTTCTTTGATATTTTGGAAATATTCTCCTAGTTTCTTCGTATCTTTCAGGAGCGTCCCATATATAATCAAATATTATGTTTATCTGCAAAATATATATTTTTCTCTGTGTGATTTTTTAAAATTCAATTTCTTTTTTGCATCAGAAAGTTTTAACAAATCTACAACACTCCTTTGAGCCCTTAACTTTAATTATCTACGTATTTTTTTATGGCAAATTACGTAAATCTACACGTTTTACTTATTTTCAAAAGGCATCGAGGAAAGCTTTGGTTATATGATATTTTTCTAGCTGTGAACACGCAAATATTCTTTCTTCAAGTTTAATTTCTGTGATCCATCGGGCTTAAATTACTAGGGAAAGACAAAAATCTGCTAAAACAGTAGTAAGCTTATTAACAGAGCAGGGATAAAAAGAAGAGAAGAAAGCATACTACAAAAAATACGGCTCTCAGAAAAGATCACTCGCAAAGCTATTAGGTCCGGTAAAATGGTAAAGCTAACATAAATGATCTAGCAATGGAGGAACCACAGCAGATCTGAAATGATGTCATGATGTCTACCATATTCGAAATAAAAATTATAATGTCAAACAAAAAAGAAATACACCCTCTTTCGATACGACATTTCCATATTCCGAAATAAAATTTCAATATCGGTAGATACACCGTCCGTAACGCCACAGGCATCACGCATATATACATTGCGTTGACCTAGCGATGATTCCCGAATAAATAAACTATGGAATTAATAAATTGTAAACGGTTTGGGGTCATATGTATAGCAGAGCCGGAACGGTAAGAATCGTTCCAATTTAGGAAACTGCAGTCCAACTGTGTGGATCGATCTGTTGTTCATGTTTTGCGCCCGCGTTTCGTTAACATTCAACTTACTCGGACAAAATGAAAGTTAAAGTAATCCGATATCGTTGGGAAAGACGCGGAGGAGTTTGTAACGTCTTCACCGGCTTATTGTATTGAGGGAATCGCGGTGTTATCTTTCGCGCTCGAATAGCTTTAATGCGGAGAATATTAACGTTTTGAGCGAAAACGAGTTCGACTCTTTTTATTATGCATCTTGAGGGAAACAAATTTTTTTTGGTTGAAACAATGTTTTTCAATGTTATTCAATATAATGAGGCGATCTAGTGGAAGTACATACGTACACGTTGCGAAAATCATCATCTTGCAAACCAGTTGAAACCGATGCTGTAGTGCACAGTTGCAAATTGTTGAGGTCGTGACCTCACAATATTTTGAAGATAAATAATAATAAAACTAATTCTTTGGAACGACCAAGTCGCTAATCTGAATATGTGTACCGCGTATGTACACTGCCGTTCAGAGAAGTTCGGTCGGTTATTAAAAAACATGAAAAAGTTACAGAAACAAACGAAACTAAAAACAAAATGCAATTTTATTATATGTACAGGTAAAAAAGACAAAAATAAATAAATAAAAAGTTATTCTGGCCTAATATAACATACTGAACATTATATTTTTTTTCATCGAAAAAATCTCCTTTGCTGTTAATCACCGCTCGAACTATTCTAGGCATTCTTTCGATAAGTTTTGTTAAAATGGATTGTGGAATATTAATCCATTCATGTTGCAGAATATTCCGTAAATGTTCTTGTGAAGTTGGGCATATTTTTCGGATCCTCCTGTCCAGTTCATCCCACAACAACTTTATAGGGTTCAAATCTAGGCTTTGTGGGGGCCATGTCATTACTTACAGGTGTGCTGTTCTTCTTGCTCCTTTAGATAGTTCTTACACACTAACGCAGTGTGTTTTGGGTAGTTGTCATGCATGAATGTAAAGTTACGACCCATTATACGCAATCCTGGTGGCACTGCATGATTCTGGAGTATTGCAAAATAATTTTGCTTCCTCATTACACCCTGCACTTTGCATAAATTTCTCGTCCCAGCAAAGGAGAAACATCCCCACACTAACACAGAACTACGCCCTTGCTTCACTGTAGGCACAATGCAGTTCGGGATCACTTTGCGGTTTTAGATCTTCGGACATAAACTCGTCGATTTTGCCGAAAAACCTCAAACTTTAACTCGTCTCTCCAAAGCACGTGTTTCCAATCATCTAACGACCGATCTAGATGAGAACGGGCCCACTGAAGCCGTTTTGCTCTGTACCCTCGCCGTAATAAGGGTTTTCGAATGGCAATGCATCCATGAAGGTCCGCTTGTTAAAGTCGACGTCTTACCGTACTCGCCGAAACTTGTTCTTCACGGCCGCGATTGACTTCGGCTGCTATTTGTGGCGCTGTTAATTTTCTATTGCGTTTGCTTAATAATACAATTCTCAAATCTTCAGCTTTTGTTGTTTTCCTAGATGCTCCGGGACGAACACGATTTTCTATAGTTCCAGTTGTCCGATATCGCTTTATGATGTCATTTACTGTTGAACTTCTCATATTTATTTTTTTAGCAATTTGTCGCCCCGAATATCCTTCTTCAAACAGCGTAATAATGCGTGAACGTTTTTCTACACTGGTAGGCTTGCCACGTGCCATTTTGAAGTAAATTTTCTTAAAACTTTCGCGCAAAAACGACAGATGCACACCAACACACGTTTAACAGTAAACCGAAGCAAATTTATATCTTTACGCCCGTGATAAATAAACAAGAGTGATACTGCGGTATATTTCCTAAATGTATTGTTCGTTAATAATCCCCAAACGACCCGTTTCAAAAGATCGGCACTTCCGAGAAATTCTTGGAATGATAATAAAAGAGACTTTATTGTGGTTGTCGCAATATTTCTACTTTACATAATAATTTATGGCTTTAATCCCTTAGAAAAGAGTGTATGCTTAATATTTTTCTAATTTTATGTATTAATAATCGTATACAGTGTGATATAATAGTTTTTTATTGTATGGCCGAACTTCACTGAACGGCAGTGTACATACATGCATGCAAGAGTATGTATCACAACCCGAAGATAATTAATACTTCAATAGCTAATAGGTGTGTCTATTCATCAATAATGGTAGTTGCTTGGTTACATGCGTATATCACAAATTGAAGGTATCAATTTCTAATTGCTACATACTACATAATATGTATGCATCACGGTATATAGATAATATTTAAGCCCAGGCATACAGTTATTTTCTTTTAAATTGAAACAACTACAATACGACATATATGTACAGAAAATCAATACTTGTGTAGCGACGAAAATTGCACTAAAATCCCTCATGATCCCACGTTACATGCTTTTGTGCTTCGTAAAAGAAGAGTATCTATTTCTGCGGTCTTTTCTTTTTCTTATTTACATCCAACCTATCGATATCCGATATCTTTACATGCAACAACCTCGAGATTTTAATAGACGTTCAAACATTGCAAACAAATCCGATATCATATTTTAGGTACATATACCGCGTGTCCATCTCGTACATACCACGTGGTGATGTTACCAGCGATACCGTCTGTATTACAGAAGCGAATTGAAGCTGCCGCAATTCCTCTAATCAGCAGATCAAACTGCATAAGGAACCATCATCAAAATAAATATTTAAAAGACAGTTTTGAAATCGTCAAATCATCCGAACTTCCAAAGAAATTCTTTTCATAATTTTCTCAATTTCCTACATCCCTTCAACTAACTACTTGATTTATAGATTTCGATACGTTGGATCCACTAAAAGTTACCCCAGTTTTCTATCTCTCGCCGTAAGCGAGCTCTAAGCTTTACAATGTTGGGAAACTTTGATCCCCATCTTTAGCCTTTTTCGGGGTGCAATTCGAAAAATAAAAGAGATAGGTAAGTGAGGGTGACGGGAATCCGATTTATTCAAAAACATGCAAGACTAAAACCAGTTGATCGAAAAAAAGATATTGAGGCTTTCCCAAGGGATCAAACCGTTCGTTATTATGCTGTAAGATGTTGCAATATCAATTTGATTTGAAATTGAGTGTATAATTTAATAACATCTCAAGGAATAGTCTCTTCTTGCAGTTACCCTCAAAATCCTAAAATTTGAACGTTATCAAAATCAAAGCACAAGACGTATTGTGATGAAGTAAGCTCTGAGGAAGTATCGAAATCCGACGATTCCATACTTAATCACGTTCCTTTAACGAACCAACGAGATATGTGTCGGGATCATAGCATCCACCTTTCTAGATTCTCCGAAATCGGCGAAGCTAAGTTCGCGCATCGTCAATCCGCCCGCCTCGTTTGCATGTAGCAATGTCGGATAATCTCCGATACCTGATGTGTGCGTAACCGTATTTCCATTCCACAACACAAAGTTCGAGGAATCGTATCTCGTTCTACGATGATGTTACAGCTCCGTCTCTTAATATTTTTATTCTTAAATTTTATTTAGCGTATGTCCTTTTAAAATATGAGAATTTGTATAACGCTACTACTACATTAACTTCCGGCGCAGCCACATTGTCGTTTCGTTATTGGGAATATGGTAACTTTCTTTTTCGTCGACATATAAAAGAATGGAATGAACTGATATTTCGCTCACCTTTGCCATTTGCTTTTGCTATTACAATCAAATAAATAATGATTTTACGAAATATATTTGTTATTTCCCCAAACAAGATAATGAAAGAAAAACAATAAATGGGCAATGTTTACCAATTTATAAAACAAACAAATCATATAGAGAGAAATCAGATTTTACAATATTTGAAGTTTATTTCGATATAAATAAAGGTAACGATAAAGCAGCAAAATCGGTAAAATTCGAAATATTGAGGCTCTTGGTAATTTCCGCTTTGCTTTCTCATTTCCGGTATAGCTTTCGGTTATGTGAAGTAAATAACAAACTCGGTGATTTTTTGCTCTACACTATTATATGGAGCAGTTACCTCTTTCCAATATTTTTCCACATGTAGTTTAAATGAAAAAAAATGTGATAAAAAAATCAAAAACACAATACAAACAAATATAAAAGGACAATAAACGAATTAAAATCATCTTATATTTTGTCCCCCATCCTCCATTTTTTTTTCGACGAAACACTGCCCCACATGCCTATATTAATCTACGAAACTTCGTAAACAGCATTTCTTCTATTCCCTTCATAACTTAGCAACCTAGGCATCCATCGAATGGAACATGAGGAACATGTAGACCAGATCCCAGGATCCCGAAAAACCGCTGCAATTCGAATACCATCTCCCAGTCAACGCTCTCTTCAGAACGACGAAAATTTCGCTTAACACAACGAGATTGCCTCTCCCGCCATATGAAAAAAAAGGGAAAGTAGAACGACGTGAGTGTTATCCCTTCCAAAAAACCGTGACGAAAGCTCGAAATTATTGTGAGGAATAAAGTTCATTTGGGGCGTCCGTAATGGGGTTGTGAAAAAGAATGTCAAGGGTTAAAACGGCGGGGCGAAATTTGCGCATATATGAGACATTATATATTCAGCACATTGTTCTTAGTTATATTCTTAGAGATATATGTGCTGTAGCGTCTGCATTCCTGGGAAAGTAATAAGAAATTTAATTAACGAAAATGAACGCTTGCGATGCCCGTTTGCTTCTTTATCTTTTAAACAAGGATAAATGTAATAAATTCTACTAATCTGGAGGAGTTATGAAGGAGATATGTTTGCATTAATGCTACCTAATTGAATTTCTGAAGTTCCTAAGGTTCTAATGTTATTACGCAAGACTATCAACGAATATAATCTTAAAGATATATTGAGGAACGAAGAAAATCCAAATTCCACAATTCCTTCTATTACTTTTATCTTGTCTATAGTATATACGAAAAATACCACTGTTTGGAATGTTCTTTGGTCTCTGGCATGCTGTGTTGCGCAAAAAATCATACGGATTGCGATTTAGCAATGCCAAAACTTCGAAGTTTACATACCTGCTCGTTTAAGCTTAATTGTAGGCAATAGCGGCACTTATCTTGCGGAAAGCTTCCTTACAATCAAATGAGTTGCTAAAATATTAATCACCTGGTCGTCAATCGTCAATCTCGTGCTGAGACCAGATAAATTATTGAACTCCCCTCGTATCAGTAATGATGGTAAAGACTTTGATTTATTTCCAAAACATGATGTACAACTTAATACTGCAGGACACCCATAACAAACATATTGTAAATGTTTTCATGAGAGGTTATTCGCCAGTATACGTAAAAGAATTTTAAAAATTGCCAAAATCAAGTGATCTTTTTCTTTTAAACACGGTATATCCGTTCGTCTTGGCTAACATTAACGCCAATAGTCTGTATATCAATCTTACTTTTACGATGAGGATGTAATAAATATTTTAAGTGAAATTCGGCAATAACATCCCAGCTATGCGAAGATTACATACAATCGAAGAGATTTTATGTAATCACTAGTCATTCGATTAACGAGTGTAGATTTACGGCGAAGTCTTTATTGACAATCACTTCGAATATGGTTTCTGTTTAACGCTAAATGAAATTAGATACTAACAGGACGATTTGATTTTGGTAATCTGGAGGGTCAATCAGGTTATTAAATAGATGAAGCGCTTACAGCGGTACATTATTCAACGCTTTATTGTCCCTTAAGCTTAGCAGATAAGGGCTCAATAATAAATGTAAAAATCCAAGATTCGATTACTCACACTTAAAGAACATTTCTCGTTTGACATTTGGCCTACATTAAATTGCATTGAAAATGTTGCATCTTGCGCTACTATTATTACTAGTATTGTAGATAACAAGGGTAGTGTTGGATAATTTTTTTTGATTTTAATAATGTTGCTTCGTTCAGCTTTCGGTAACGAAGCAGCAGGATTTCATCGTCCTCAGTTGCTTATTTCGAGAAGGTCAAGCAAAGTCGGTTGTGGCAACATGATTGAAGAGGTTCAGGATGTGCCTTACCGTGAAATAGAAGCATCCTCGGACATACGGAAGACTGCGATACTTTCGATTTTGCATGAACATTTAAGTGTGAAAAATTCGTTCGTTCATGAGACACTTACAAGAAAATGATTGGCTGTTTTTCTTTCGCTGTACTGGATATGTCGCAAGCATTGCTTTAGAGCATCGAAGAACATTTAATGCTGAACGATATACAACAATAGGTTTGCCAGAAATCATCGATGAAATCAGGAAAGACAATCAACAACATTACATCAGCATGGCAATGCCAGCCAGCTCTCATGTAGCACGTCAAACAATTGATTATTTGAAGGAGCAAAATATCGAATTAACGTCTCATTGCACGTATTCAGCTGCTTGATCGCCTGATGACTTCTACTTGTTCCTAAATACCAAAAAGAATGCGTGGACAGCGATTTTTATCACCTAACGAGGCCGTTAGTGCCTTCAAAAACCATGTTTTTGTAAAATCTTAATACGTTATTCGCATTAATAGAATCAGAACTATTCCAAAAGAAATTACCAGGACGCTGGTCATTCTTTTCGAAGATCATCTACCATACTGCTAGTGGATTCTGGAGCTGATTTGATTTGAACTTTTCAATCTATGCGATGGAAAAACGTGAACATTCAAATATAAAATGTTGTTGGGCGTTACTTTGTGAAGATCCATCATAATCATTTTTTCAATTTATTTCTGTCATTTGTGATTGTAGTTTTAACAAATAGTATTAATTTGAAAATTACAATCATTTGTTGAAACTGTAGTCGCAAATGAGGGAAATAAAGGAAAATATACTTTTTCACGTAAAAATTTTTTATTTTTTGATATTTTAGTTTCGAGGGAGTTTTTTTTTTATTATTTATAAATAATTTTCTATTGAAACTTAAATCTAAAGTTACATTGTGCAAAAGTCTTTTTCCACGTAGTACTAATTTAAATTATTCAGAAACACGCACCTTTGACGACAACACAAAAAAAAAGTAAATTGGATTCTGTTTCATGCCTCATTAACTTCAAACATATCCAATTACTTACCCGACTACTACCAAAGCAGCTACGAGATATTCTTTAGCTTGCGAGCAGGTGACGCCTGAAAAACAGCCAACACACTTTACACCTGTAACCGTTCAACTGACGGAAGGACTTCAATGGTTTCAGGACCGCGTGGTTTGCCACATATTGCGCTTGCGCAGCTCAACTCGTTACAGAATCGCTTCAATTCATCCCGTCCCGATTTCAGTGAACACGAATCCCGTATTATCATCTTCGTTAACCGAAGTACGAGTACGAGGTTTGAGATTGAAAATTGAAAGTATTCTCCAACGCTTGAGTATGTCTTTCTTACAAAGCGCTGTGTGAAGAGAATTTTTATTTTATTTCGTGCGAATATCATTGAATTGATTAAGAGGGGAGAAACGTATTAATTAAAAGCAATCCCAAGTTGTTTTTTACAATAATAAGCGTCCCTAGCTTATAGGAGCGCTAGTAAAAACTGTTGTTTTCTCCTTTGTACTGGGCTGCACTCCCTTTTTAATCTCATTTCTTTTAGCAATTTCCGATATACTTTGAAAGTCAGAAAATCAAAACTGCAATTACATCAGAAATCCCGGCATGTCTTTGCTTTTCAGGCAATTACATCTCTCATGCTCATTGTTGCACTTTACATTGGTGTAAGAAATTCCGAATGACGTACCCCATTGTTGACATTTCTCGCACTGGGGTACGCCACTCTTTGTTGCTGTGACTTCCAATATACACACTCGTTTTTGAGATATACTTTACTCACCGCATCCTTCTAAGTGAGATTGTTTAGGACAAGCATAAAATACATTGAAAATACTTAATTCTTTTGGTAATTTTAATGATTGGGACACCCTTTTCCCTCAGCTTCTCTGTCATTTCTTCAAGGGACATCCCACCATGAACACCATTGTCTTTTCATACTAGGGAGTGAGCATTCCAACTGGAGTTGCATCGCTTCTTTCGAAGCTTTCTAGATCCATTTTTTCGGAGTGAATCAATCCTCATCTACATATCTTTACATTTTCCTGTGTTTCTCCAGAGTTCCCTGTTGTGCACTTTCTCTTTCGACTTTGTAACTTCTATCCTGGTTAAATCCCGTTCAATTTCTCGTAGCCATTTTGAACTAGGTCTTTCACGCATTCTTCTAGTTCCTAGTTCCCATGCTGATCACATTTATTATTGTTACTGTTCTTGCCCTCCACACATGTCCTAGACTCTTCACCCTCTGTGGTTTTATCCTCTTTACTATGTCCTCTCTTTACCAAAAATTCTTACCGATTCTAGTATTGTTCTCATTTTTTTTTTCTAATTCAAAAAGACGAAGAGGACGTCTTTTTTCACCATTGTCAGCGCTTCTGCTGCATACGTCGTTGTTGGTCTGATCAATTTGTTATTTGCTTTGTTAATTTGCCCGATTTACTTTATTATCCAAACAGGAATATAACATGTTCGGATGAGAGTATCAAATTAAAGATACTCTAATCACGGAGATTGGCGAATTATATCGCTATATCGACCTCTACAGTATTATGCAGTCTGCCACAGAATCTGCAAGGGTAGCACTCTTCGACTTCGAGGCTAGCACACCCAGGGCAATTAATATAAATGACATTCATTTATCTTTATTATCTTTAGTATCTTTAATTAGAGACTCTCATCCGAACAAGTTAGCTTGAACATCGTATATATACGCGAACTTGAATTACAGCTGCTGCTTTCCACATAGGTGTACTGATGAGCTGTGATACAGCGAAACGCGTATACACGTAGTGGTTGGTGGTAGCTGGTTCATTAAATATATTCATTTATATGAATATAACAATTTATACTGCACAATTTAATGGTCAAAATCATAAAAAAATGATAAGACATAAATTTCTAATTTCTTAATAAAAAAAAGCTACAAAGATTACCGCTATTTTTCCACCTTTCTTTATAAAAAATACATAAAATAAAGTAAGCGCAAATTATACATATTTCAAACACTTCCAATGTTTCTTCGTTAATTTCTTCTTTTTCTGACGTCGTACGATTCTTGCGGATTTTTCCCGTACAACATCCTAATTCGGCCTTGCGTGTCTTTTCTCCACTGAAAAAGGACGCGTCTCTGTCATGAAACTGAAAAATTCATATTGACCTTCTTTCTCGCGATCTCTAGAGGGCGGTGTTATCTTTATTGCAACGACGTCGTTGTTGCTGTTCTTGTTTACGAATTCCTCCCATATAGCTTCAACGTTTTCTTTTTCTTTGCAAAGTTAATATACGTCTTCTAAGAATCCGCGGTATCTCTCGTCTTATGTAGATATACGCGGAGTCATTTTTAAAAGGGGGAACTTCTTGTTGGAATTTTGATGCGAAAACTTTGTTAAATTTGCTTAGAGAAAATCTAATTTAGTATGTATTTGCTTTATTAAGCTCTTAATATTGCCAATATTAAACCATGTATATTGCAAGAATTTAATGTACAAAAATACATAGGATATTTTATATTTAAGTAAATCTGTAAGAATATAGCCCTCTTGATAAGGAGATTGTAAAATTTGTACTTTGAATTTTAAAATATGGCCAGCGAACAATAAAAATGTAAGGTTGGTAATACTAGAAAAGAAGGGAGGGAAAACCCCGGAGGAGTAATTTTCCCAGGGAATTCCCAGCCTTTTCTCTTTTCGATTTATTTTTGTATTCTTGAATCTCGGAGAAAAGTAGCACAAAACTGAAAAAAACTAAGGAAATCATAGAGGACTTTTCTTAGTTCAATTTGTATGATTATTACTACATCTATTCGTACATTTCAACCGATAGAAAGAAAGCAATCAGCTCGTAACTTCAACAAACACAACTCTGTTCACCTGCTTTATTTCGATCTGTGACAACTCCTCATAATATGCATTCTACTACATCTTATTAATATTAACAATGGGTGCAAGATAATTTCAAACAAACATTCGGCGTAGACACAAGGCAATTAGCAAGAACTTTTATCTGTGTAACTAGTCGATCCTAGCCATTATTTGGACACGTATTTTCGTAGATGAGGAAAATGCTTTAGTTTCTAGACAATGCACTAGTAAGAGGGGAGCTACCGTTGTATTTCCAGACTTCTACGATATTAGACGTCTGCATTTCTAGATTCCGCATTATCGTGTGTGGATTAGACAGAGAATATCTTTCAATTTACGCGTACAATTAACATATTTCAAGAGCTAGGTTAATACTACATACTGCGTAAAATTCTCTTTTAAAATCAGAACTCACATATTACAAAGTCCATGTTGGAGGCGCCATCTATACATGTGAAACCTGAATTATTACTGAAGAAGCTGAAAAGAATTATTTGAGATAATTCTTTTCCATTCTTCTTCAATTCTAAGAGTTAATAATAGAGATAATTTATCTCTAATTCTAAATGTGTCCTTTTAAAGAATTCAGATTTCCGCGTTGAAACTGCGTCGTAATTGCATGAGAATGGCGACGTTTCACTCTTAGTTGCATGGGACAGTCCAGAAGAAGCTCCATGCAACTGAAAGCGAAACGTCGCAACTTAGTTTCTTTAAAAGACAACTTCGACCGCGGAAGTCTACAACAATAAATACTCTAAATGTGTGTTTAATTGTGCCATATTCATTGATTATCTGTAAAGCTCCTTTATCTGTGATAAATAACCGGAGTCATTGAAAGCATAGAAGTTGTTGAAATGTTTTAGGAAAGAGTAGTTCAACTCGCGACATCCATGCCTTAAAAGATGAAGACCAATATAGGCTTTGTCACAGTCACTGCATGTTTTTTTATAAATTCTGGACGTTCGGTTTATCTTCCGGATTCCCAAGAAGATTTTTAAGCGTATTGCCCGAACTGAAACATACGTTCATATCTTGAACCACAAAAATTTTACTTTCACCTTTCAATGTGCTGTGAAAAGGGAGTTTCATGAATTTCTGCGATCGACATATATAAAAGAGTAACTATTATCAATAGCTCCACGAATTTTAATTCTTTGTTGTACCTACTTCTATTTAAAGGGAATTAATTAAGAAACTAATCCCGGCCATTTCATGTTGTCCACAGTGGCTAGAATCGTTCATAACGCAGTCTTTTGTTGTTTCTAATTACGAAACTATCCAGGAACGGAGTTTACTTTTTCTTCTGCTGTGAATTTAAGTTTCAAGTTTTGAAATAAGCGTCGCGAGGAAGTCCGGAATAGTACTTTTCCTAGTATCAAAGACCGCGAAAATGTCATACATGTTTTAAATTTACTCAAGTTGGCCATAAAAGGGGGCAGGGGGTTTCCCATCACCGTACCCTCTAGGTGCTCGTAGTACTTGCCTTCTACTTGAAAATAATTTTGATTCGTGCTGAATGAAATGAATGAATTTTTTGTATTTCTTGTATTCATTAGACCTAACAATACGCCAAATGCTTTGGATCTGTTTATCAGGCTAATACTTTTTTAAAAAACAGAAATAGTGGCATTTATTCAATTTATTGAACTTGAAGAGATTTAAGCACAACTCCAGTTATATTATTCAAGTTATTGATGTCTAAAATCTTGTATAAAAACTTGTTTTTAATAGATTTTTTGCTGTTTATTTAGTTCAAAATTTTCCCTTTCATCGGTTTATTCAAAACATATTTGTCAAAAGTTTCAACTACTTAATTGATAAGAAAACTACGCTATTGCTCCCTTAAGTATGAGCATTGCAGATTCCATACTTAAGTAAATAAGTAAATAAAAAACAATATTGAAATTCATTATCAATCTTTATTAAATTATATTAGTATATCCTCACAATGTGCAAAAAATACTCAGAAAAAAGCAAACAAAACACAGACTTAACTCACATCTCATATATTATAAATTAATTAGCGTTGAAAATGAGCAATAGGTGAAGTTAATGGAAAAAAACCAAGTTGTCGTAATTTTTGCCATTTCAAGATGCACATTGATCTCTAATATCAGATACATTTGTTATATGCTGTAAATCTTTGAAAAAAATTTAAATATATCTTGAAATAATAAAAACTTCGAAATGAACCACACCGACTTCATTTTGGATTATATAATTCGTCCCAGAAGAAAGTGTATAGGTTTAAGAGTATAGCACACTTTCGTTTGGAACTAATTGCAAATATCCTTCATTGGAATCCTAGTTCTGAAGCTCTTCATCAAAAAATATGGTGCAAACGATTCTTTGAATTTGATATAACTTTAATGCCATTATACATCTCATATTCTCATTCTTAGTATTTACCAATGCTACAGTACTTGCAATTATTTACAAAAATTTAAGGGTATTTTATTTTTAGATGAATGTATAATCCATTTATAAGTTAATCATTTAAATTTAATGGAGGCAGTATTGTGTAGACATCCGGAGGCTCGTCTTATCTAGTATCCAGCCAAATCCGCCATCGTTTGATCCATCTCATCAGCGATTGCTTTGAATTTTGATCGCTCTTGGATAAGCTCATCTGTAACGAATGGTAAGTGTGTTTCTGTTAGTGTAAAGTTAGTACTGTTAGTATTGTTTTGAATATTTTCATGTAAAACAATTGTTAATAAAGATAGGGTTAATCTTCGTCGATTAAGAAATTATGTGAAAATAAAAATATAAATCAACTTACCTACAAGCAAAAATAAACTTAAAATAAGAAATAAAAATCTAAACAAAACGTAATATTCAATTTATATATTTGTATATAATATATACATATTTAATTCATGAACATATATTAATAGACTTTACCAAGTTAATAATAATAATAATACCCCAAAAAAGTTGAAAAATATTAAAATAAAATTGATTCAAAGTATAAGAAAGAACTACAGTATCATATATCGAAAACGATATTTTTTGCTATTATTTTGAAAGGATTAAGACGGTTTAAAGATTGGTTGAGTCGCTGAAACCTATGTAAGATGGAAGATTTGCCTGATCATAATGCAATGCAATAAAGTAGTTCTTGATCGGGTGGTTGTTCGATTACAATAAAAATAAAGAAAACCGAAAAACACTTTTGCTGCAAAATGTTTGAATATTTACAAGATGAGTTCGACGAACGCCGTGTCCAAGTCGTCCCCAATCTCTTTGTAACGTTCTTTCTCGGCGACGAGCTCGTCTGAAATTTGAGAGGGTTGAGTTACAAAAGTTACTTTTTATGAAAAGTATTGAACACAATCGATTTCATATGCTGATGTATTATTCCTTTTGGTTTGGGTTGGTTAATTTAGAGGTTATTGATCCAATCAACTCTAAAATCCTTGCTTTTATGGTTAGCAAATTTTTAGCGACATGCAAGCAATTTGAGCTTTTGAATTATTCCTTGATGTGTTGGGGAATTTTGCATTGTTGAAGAAGAAACCATATCTGCTTCCAATTTCACAAAAAAAAAGCGTCAGATTGAAATGATGAAATCAGAAAAGCTTTATCCGCTGAGACATCACTTTCGTTTGCGTTAAATTGTGAAAGATATGAGGCCAAAATCACAACGTGCATTGTCTCACAGAACCTTATATGTTCAATATTTTTTTTCTCATATCGATAAATTAGCTTTGTTGAAATTAAGAAACAACTTGATCACTTAGACGACACAAATACCGCCGGAACATTCCGGCAACAACATTAATTGATTATAAGGACGAAGAAAGCAGAGTTAAAGAGGTTTCTCTATAAAATTTGAAATGATTTGGTCTTAGATCTTCTTTGATGATGCTTCCAGAGATTTCTTTAAATTACTTACTCATACTTACTTGCAACGGCGTTAATACTTTTGTTAATTCACTTCAAGACAACAAAAACATCGATAACAACAAAATAACGCCATGCTTTACAATCAAACTATTATTATAACTGCACACAAAAAAAAAATAAAAAAAAACACAAAGCCAGTAAAATTAAACACTCTCTTTTAATAATTATGATATATTAACTACATAAAAATACAAACTGTATATAATATTGAATTCAGAAAAAAAAAAAGAAATAAGGACTTTTCATTTTTCAAGGGGGTACATGTATTTTGACCGGCACATTCATTACCATAATTATATCATATTTACTCTATAAAAAATATATTTATTCATCATAAATAAATACTATCTATTAAACCCAACAACCTGACGATTTATTACGATATTACTCATAATATAAATTATTTTATCATTATTAAAATCACAATGTTTCCCCGCAAAAAAGAGAAGGAAATAAAACAATAATAATTGAGGAAAAAATTAAATTAAAAGTAAGAGAAAATAATAAAGAAGATAATACGGTACCCTCACATATAAAATACACGTACCCTGCAATTTTTTTTTTTGTTTACTTGCTAAGTATGTTACGTTTTTTTTTAGGTTGCAATGGATGGATTTATCGATGAAAATATAACTTGACTAATTTCTTTTTATATTCTCTAATTATTTTGTGAAAATGTACAATAATTATACAAAGAATAATTATAAAAGAAAAATAATAGAAAATCGTAAGGAAACGTTGTTGTTTTACGTTATATAAATTGGAATGAATCAAAAAACCTAGCAGTAATTGAAAGTTTTCAATTGCCAGTTATTTTACCCCCTTTTCCCTACAAAAAAATAAATAAATTAATTGTTTTAATAAAAAAAAAGAATATAGAATAATTTGGTAATTATAATGGATAGATATTGCAATTGTTTAGGGGATAAGAGCATAGAATTAAATGGAAATTTCACTTAAACAATTTGTTTGAACATTAACGAATATGTCAGATGTTCTTCTTGGCAGTGTACAAAACATAAATATTTTAAAAATAAAAATCGTACAAATATTCAAAAATAAAAAAAGACGCGAATAAAATAACTCATGGAATGTTCTTTTTTAAGCTCTTCTTTATATTTTTGAATATTACAATTATTTCGTTAATGTTTCGAAGTACATTGCAAATTGGTCCTCTCTCTCTCGTAATCTACAAAATAAAATTAATTGAACGCTATTTTCGAATGAAATTAATTTAAAAAAATAACTCGAAAAAAAAACGAAAAATAATGATAGCATTATAATAAAAATGCTTTTTTCGTGCAAAATACTAATTAATTTACTTTTGATTAATTAATCATAAAATTTCTTTTGAAGCAATATTTTACTACTCATTTTAAGCTTAAGTTTAGATAAATATTTTCTTTCTCTTCCATAAAATAAAGGTAAAGTAGTAAAAATACAAACATAAGACACAAAAAAGTAATTGCTAAGCACCTTTTAGACTTTTAACTTTTATATAAATACTTTTTTTTTAAACACCGTCAATCTAAATGGTATACGAAAACCATTTCATTTGTAAACTACAAAATACAATGCGTTTTCTTTTTCTAATCTGTAAGTTTGTAACCGTATGTGATACGTTAATGGAGTAAAACAAAAAAGAAAATGCAGTTTATGGAATCCATGAAAGAAAAATAAAATAAAAAATGAAACAAAATTATTTTTGATGCGTACAAAGCAGTTTTTTGTTCAATTTTTCATTTACGTAAATTATATTCTTTTCCTTTCTATATAGATATGTAGAATAGAATGATTGACTTTTCTTTTCTTCATGTTTCTATAGGCCCTACGTAACGTTAATTGTGTACAAAAAATATTTTAGACGGGTAGAGGTTACATGTTCTGAATATCGTGCAAAGTCGCCTCCATCTCATCGGCCAACATTTTGTTCCTTTCCTTTTCTAGTAACAGTTCATCTGTAAGTGGTTAATATGTTAAAAAAAAAACGACAATAAAAAATATGCATTAAAAAAATTAAATTAAATAAAAATACGAGCTGCAGCAAAATGGTGTTAATGTAGAAGCAAACGAAGAAAAATGGAAACCAATATACGTAATAGCATAGACCAGTGGTTCTCAGACTTTCTTAGTAATGGAGAGCTTCCTACCTATCGTGAGGTACAATCGGTCCGCCCGTCATATAAGCTTATACAACGGGGATGGCCGGACCAAAGCCCTACCCAAATCGTATCTGCAGGGATGTTTGTTATCCAGAAAATTTAGTATTAAGTCACACCACGATGGCTAGCTCCAGGACTTAGGGACCGGGTAAGGAGCTCCGGGCATTAGGACTGTGACAGCTGGAGATTGGGTAAAGCAGCCGTAGAGCTTTAAGTGTAAACGGGATAGGGTAAAGTTCTAGAACTACCAAAAGGATGGGAATATTCGTTATTCGTAAGAGACGTTCTTTGAAAACAATTGGATAAATCACAACTTTTGGTACACACTAGAATCTACGCAGTATACTGTTTCCATTTTTCTTTTTCTAGGTCATCGCTTGTTGCTTGTAAATCCTAAAGTGCAGCAACGTCAATTATAAACAGCATTCATCAAAACAACATAGATGTGTTATTGATTACATTATCTATTTTATGTATTACTCTCAAACGCTTTTATATCAAATGTAACAGACAAGTGTTAAATCAAACTAAATTAAAACACTCATAAATTAGTTCAGAAAAAAAAACACTAGTTTATGCGTAATACATCAGACATTAAATATGATATGGATATACTGTTATTCTTCTAATTAAAAAATTTTTTTTTTTGGAAATTTGATTCCTAATTGAGAAATTTTGAATATTTTCGTAAACTTGTGTGGATCCTATTCAGATACGTACCTTCCAGTCTGTCGACTTCCTTTTGTAATTTCTGTACAGAACGTTCAGCAAATTCAGCACGGGCTTCAGCCTAGAGGAAACGGAGAAGACAAATTAATTACAAAATATTCCATGTGTCGAATTGGAGTAAAGATCTTCATTGAATCCGAATTTAAAAAAACCACAGAAAATTTATAGAAAGGAAAAATTGAATTTTCAATGAAAATCTCGTTTTGTATTTAGTTAAAAAAAACGTTTAGTAATACGTTTCTTGATTTCTAAAGCAAAATCTTGAAAAAGCACGATCAAAACGAATTATTTTCAAGCAAAAAAAAAATCCAAAGGGTAGCTGGATCAAGAAACATTTTACCAATACTTAAAAGAAAATCAATGCAAATAAGCATTACAGATGGATGTTACACAAGAACTTTCTACTTTACAAAAAGCCATGCATGATAAGACCATGTTCTTGCTATTGCACACAAAACGTACATAATACTGAGTACTTACTGAGATCTAGAGTGAACAAAGTGAACCCACAAACCTGTTTACCTTAAAAGTGCGAAATCTCGACTATGTAGAGTCTTAAGGAATTATAAATAATGGGGAATACAAGTGCGATAATATATAAAAGCTAGTGATGAAAGGTGATACCAAGCAGAGATGCATAAAATACCAAATGGGTAAAGTTAAAAGTTAAAAAAGAGAAATATGTTTATGTGAACTTTGTAGATGCGTATCGTATTTATTGATTGTATCATTTCGTTGTAAAACTACAAATTATTCATGCTTTTTTTTAAAATATATATATAAACCACTCCCCGTGAATTTAAAATTTTTAGCAGATTATTTTAAGCTATACGCATTTGATTGCCACATATTTTTATCGGCAATGTCAGCTTTGATCTTACGTACTGATCTCTTTAGATCAATAAAGTTATGTCACACGTTATTAATGATTATATCTGTTGTAATATCGTAGTATTATCACAAAATTTTGCTTTCTACTTCAAGCATTTAATCTAAAGATGTATTTTTAAACTACAAAAAATATACAGCTGCAAAATTTGAAATAAAGGATAAAAACCATTTTACAATAATTATGTGAGCAAAATTGGAGCCTACTTAAAAAAAAAAAAAAATATTGGACACCAGTATACACTTTTCATATGATACAATCAATAATAGATTTACTATAATTTAAACGCATGGAGTCATCTCTTACGTAAAAAGGTTTATTAATAATACTGTGGGTGATCGAATGAATCATTCCAACATCATTCATGATTTAGAAGCATTATAATACCGTTCTTGTATATGTTTCTTGTTTCGATTGCAATTAAGGAATGATCTAATTTAGCCGTTGTTAAACGTGACCTCTTCCAAGTGAATTGATACGTTTAAAAATATGTTGAAAGAAGAAAAATGAACTTGATCATTTTTTTCGTGTTGGCTGTAATGTTTTGAATAATTCTTGATTTAAAATTTGAATATGTTCAGAAAAAAAAAAACGCAAAATGTTGATTGCAAACTCAAAATGAACCAAAAACTGGTCGTGTTGAATCTAGGCTTCATTAAAATCTGAGAATTCTACTAAGGAATATGGCAGTCATGATAGTGGGTTGTTTCATATTTTACAAGAAAAAAATGATTTTGAGTATTTCAAACTAACTATTTAATTTGCAAAGGCAATAAACGGCACGATATGATGAAAAATGTAAATAAAAGGTTGATTCAAATAGACATGAAAAAAAAATTCCTATTTACGTGTATATAAGAAAAACCTATATGTTGAGAACTTACTTCGCGTAATTTATCAGAGATGACATGAATTTTATCCTCGCATGAGTCTCGGGTTGCAGCGGCCTGTACACAAATTCAAAAGATATTCTAGTAGTAGTGGTAGGTAACATGCTTCACGCAGAACATTTTACTCGACAAAAATATGTTGGCATATAAAAATAAAACGAAGGTATTTTGCACCAAGAACCTGAGAATTATCTAGAATCCAGTAAATAGTTTAAATATGGCACGTTTGAGGTATTCACAGTTATATTTTCCTTTTGAGACAGGCGTTCCTCATCTGTACAAATACCGATGATGACGCAATGTCGATAGATAAGTATTTTTTAATGAAAAAGTTTAGTCATTCGGAATGATCATTCATGTTTATTTGCTATGGACATATCTTACCAGCATGTGGTTTCTAACGTAAGCACGACGATATCAATAAAATGTCGTTTTGGTTCGACGTCTCCTTATATGGATATTCTTTAATGTTTCAAATATGGAGTCTGTTTATACTTTTCAGATAGATTAAGTAAAAATTGGTCAGGATTGTGAAGTTATAAGTCAAATATTAATGCTGTCAACTCGAGTAACTTCTAACTCATCTAAACATTTATAAAGGCGGAATAAAGCTCCTTAGTTTTGTGAAAATTCGGTGAAATCGGCGTTTTGTTAACGCAAAATAGTGATCATTCACTTAAAATTTATCTTTTGTAAAATCCATGCCTTTGTTTTTGAGTTTATTCCGACAAATGCAATTAGGTTAATGACAATTTTAGATATAATTTAAATAAATCAGCAAAAAGAAAACATAACTGCGATTTACCTCCCTAAACGTTGAAAGTTCTCTGCAAGAAAACACACATACAACAAATATATACAAAAAGGAAATCTACCATAGTGGACATTCTGGAATCGCCCAAAAACAGTTTTATAACCGGAAGATTCTAAATACGTAATACATACATACACCAAACGAAAATAATATCAATGTAGGAGGGTGAAAAGTCAGTCAAAAAAACAACAAAAGAAAGATGGCGTATTCAGCAATGTAGCTGCATCGATTATCTTCCATGGATGTTTATTTTTTACCTCTTTCAACTGATTATCCAGAGATTTTAGCGTCGTGGTACACTGTTCCTCTCTAAGTGTGGCCTGTGTTAACAGTTAGTGTTTTACAACGAATAAAAAAAAACAACAACAAAAAACATCAATATCGAGAATCAAATGTTATTGGAGATTCATGTGTTGCAAATATCGTTTCTTGCGCCTCCTCTTTCTTTAAGGCCAATTAACAAGAAATTTTGACGAAAATAACGATATTTCCAGCACATTTTTCAAAAAATTAATCCAATCAAAAAGAACAAAAAAAGTCGGCAGTTGGTTAAACAAATAATCGAAAAAGAAAAACATCAAAAAAATCAGATAAAAATCAAGGCAGGTTAGAGACGCAAACAGTTCAGTTGTTGTGTCAATACCTCCTTTAGGCGGGTGGTAAGGTTCTTAATTTGGTTTTTGTATTCTTCCTCACGTTGGTTGGCCTAAATTAATAGAATTTAGATTTTTAGTCTAGGAAATAATAAGAAAATACTCACCATCCTTTGAGAAAAATGAAAGTAATTGTCTCAAAGAACGTTTTAGCAAAAAATTGGAACATACCAAAATATATCATTTTAGTTTGATGTAAAAAGAATGATTGGTGAAATACAGCGTTGCCTATTAAATTAGGACCACTTCAAATAATTTAGAGCCCGTCAAATATTTTTTCTGTAGCATTCACTGGAGTAGAACATGACTAGTTCCAGTCATCTTCTAATCGAAGCGGATTCATTTGAAGGCAATTACTTTAACTTAATCGCTAACAGAATCGAACGAAACATTATAAACCCTTCAGAAGCATCAATATTTGAAATCAGGGTTAAATGATGGTGTAATAGAATGTATTCAAGATTTAGCCATTACTACAGATAACTACAATGGCGTTTGGGCTACGTTAAAGGAAAGACATGGTAATTATTTAAAACTTGTCGACGAAATCTCTTCAAAGCACTATTAATCGTCCGATTCAAATTCATTTTTTTACGGTTTTTTGGTGGTCCTGAGTTAACAGCTAACGACTGTGTATATTTTGATCTTTCCAAAGATATTCATATTTTGTTCGTAAGAAGAAATATAATTTAAAGGTTTCATACCTTCTCTTCAGACACTTCGAGGGATTTGAGGTTGTTACCTACGACGCGCAATTCTTCCTCAAGTTCTACGATTTTCCTGTCAAATTAGAAAAAACATATATCGTTAGTGAAATTGTGTTTCCATCAAAGAATTTTGGACAATCCGCAAAATTAATTAAACGATAAATTTTGGAATTACATGTTTTATTGAAATACTTTAGAATTTAATTTTGCAGATTCTCCAATTTAAAAAAAACTACATAGTAGATTAGTAATTAAGAAGCAGATCTCAGGCAATAAAGCTTCCCTACCTGTCACTTTGAACAGAACGTTCTTCAGCTCTTTCTAAGTCAATTTCCATTATAACCAATTTCCGGGCAACCTAAATCAAACAAATAACATGCACACTCAAAAGCTAGGCTCTTTTAGTTCTCTAAGTTAATTAAATTAAACAAAAAAATGAGGTCAAGAAAATTATAACTTAATGCACTGAATTAGAGTTAAGAAATCTGCATCTTGAAAGCTACTTTTTAACTAAATATAAAATAAAAATCAATCTTTTTTTTTGAGAAAAAAAAATTCTTGCGTACTTTCAACATGCACATTCAGAAAAAAATTGTAAATAAGACGAAAATAAAACGTGGAACACACAAGGTTAAAGGTAAAAAAAATTATATATATATATAAAAAAATAGGTGTAGATGGCACTGGCTTGCTGGGTGTTTTTTCGGCAGGGTGCAAAATTTTTGCATTGTCGCTAAGAAAATCATCTAGTCAAAGCTGTAATTATAATCGGGTACATCGAGAGTTATATAATGCTTTGTTGTTGTTAACATGCCACACGATGCAAAAACTAAGAATCTGAATGTTGAAACCTACGATTCACCAGCTTCAGCGCGTTCTTCAGCTCTTTCCAAGTCAGCTTCTACCATAGCCAATTTACGGGCCACCTGTACGTTGTGAAAAGAAAAGATAGCATGAATGGTTGGAGATATTATTCAATAGAATGAACAGCTTCACAAGTTTTTAGGGCAGGCCATAAAAACGGTTGTTAAGGGTACACAAGGAAAAAAAATAAAATGGTTTTAGTATTTGATGAATGTAGAAGTAAAAAAATTGTTTTTTTTATATTAACGGCATATTCTGTAATAACCTCATCTCAGTAAATCATATGCGCGCCTTATTTGCTTTTCCTCAATTGTAAGATAGCAATAAATTAAAGGAATCTCGCACAATCTTATTATTAGCAAACCTTAAGCATATTTACTTCTACATTCATGCAATTCGAAATATCTATCATCTACGTGTAAAAAGATGCTAAAAAAATCATAGAACACATAAAGAAACAGCAATCACGTTAATGAGGGGAATACGAAAGCGCAGCCGTAAAATTTCAGGAGTAGTTATCACAGGCTTGTATTGCTATGTGCACTTTTAGATATTAGTCGGGAAATCTGTGTAGACCTGAAAAGATTCTATTTTGTGTCTCTTTTTCTTATATATAGAACAGATGTGGTCTTCAAATATACGATTTTATAAGACGAATTTTGCCTCAAGGTGATTTCTCTGGAAAGTTTAAATTTGACCAAAATTTTGCGTTTGATAGACCTCTTTAAATTACCTATGCGGTGATAATTTTTATATTCCCGGATTGGCCACCATTATCTTTTTTACGTAAGATGAGCT
Source organism: Oryctes borbonicus (assembly GCA_902654985.2). Classification (NCBI taxonomy): domain Eukaryota; kingdom Metazoa; phylum Arthropoda; class Insecta; order Coleoptera; family Scarabaeidae; genus Oryctes; species Oryctes borbonicus. The sequence goes on along the minus strand of LR736885.1, from coordinate 2,677,159 downwards.
GATTCAAAAAGGGACTCGGCTATTCTTTTTGGAAGAAATTTTATAAATTTATTATATCACCTCGGGGATTTTATTAGAGTGAACTGATGAAGAAAGCTGACTTAGGGGAAGCAAATTTCCAGACGATGATGGCCTTACAACTACTATTAAAGATCAAGCATAAAGATATTTTTGATCAATGAACTAATGATGCTAACGTTGGAAAAGTTGTTGAATAATCCAGGAATATAAAAATTCGGTCACTCATATCTAATAATCTCTCAAATAACTTGCTCAGAATTAGTGGATGAAATTCCCCAAATAAAATCTATGATTGTGGCACAACTTATAAAATCGTAGCTTAGACATGCACAATGAATCCTTGTCCACCATGGAACATACTCATCTGATTTGCAGCCTCTGCAGAAAGACTTGGCCATCGAAATAGAAAGTCACTACTTATCCAAGAGCTCAACAACAGTAGTCTGTGATATCAAAGTGTCTGTCTTTTATATAAACTCCTTCACGTTTTTAACACACAATTTTGGCCCAATTTATAACAGATAATCTTACATTATTTGAACAAGGTGATCTTGGTACATTTTCACAAGATTAACAAATTGCAGTAATAATCGTTCCGGTTTAAATAAAATAAATTACTTATCTATATATACATTAAATACCTATATATGTACACGTTTTCAAATGTATATACAAATAATTATTTTATCTACAAAATATATATTTGTTTTCCTGTTTTATATAGGTATGTATATAATTTTCTAGATTATTTCGAGCATACTTTAAGCTTTTTTTTTCTCTAAAACCACAACCATGATAAGCTGCAAAACGGTGTATATATCTTTTATTATTTTTGATTGATTTAATTGAATAATAGCTGCACTAATATGGAAAAATATCTAGTTATAAAATATATGCGATTTCTTTTATATAATATTGGAAATCATTTCCTCTTTCACTAGATTACTAATGGAAGAAGGTAAAGTTCGTCAATAACTTAAGTTACTTTAAGTTAATTGGGTGTGTTCCAACAACATAAGTGAACAAAAAAATTTCACTAAGTTGGTCATGTTAAATTTCACTAGAAATAATTCGAGTATATTCTTCTTTCTTCTTGAATGATACTTCACTAAAAACACTTTTATTTTATCGCAATATCGAACACAAAATAACCTTAAGACGTCACGTCACATTTTCTCACAAATTCTTCGTTGTAAAAATCACATCTTCGTTAGAGAAAATAACACACTTTCCAACCGGTAACCGTTATTTCGCATTATTCTCAAAATAAACGTTGATACGAGACTACTTTGAGAGATCTTGAAGACATTTTTTTTTGGTATAACGATTGTTTAACCGCACAAAATCGTAGGGCAGTTCCATGGTGTTCTTTGTTCATTTCTTTTTTTATTATTAACAAATAAAAAATAGAAAACAAAAGATATTATCGTCGGCCATACAGGCTACTGTAAAAGAAGAAAGTTGGTGTTTTTTTTTTTTTTGATTTTTCTGAGAAAGACATAGAGTATGTGGTAACAGTAGCACTATTTTTTCAGAATGTAAATATTAAGAGCATTATTTGTTGTTATATATCTGTGTACATGTGGAGTTAGTCAGCAATCAAATCATCACATAACGGCACACTGAAATTATTATCTTTAAGGCTAAGTTTGCAGTGGCACCTCATCGTATTTCTTATCAGCTTCCTCAGCCAAGAATCGGGCCTCTTTCAGTTGATTCTCCAAAGCGTCCATACGTTCTTCATCAGCCAGTGAACGGTTTTCAAGAATTTTACGAGCGCTGAAGGAAATTTTCATAAATTTATACATGCACATGAATATTTACAAATTAAAAATAATACAGTAACCTCGTGGTGAAATGTATGAACAAGGAAGTTGTCTCGACAATAATAAGGTCAATAGTTCAGTAGGCATAACAATTAGTTGAAATTACTCTATTCTAATGAGGTTATTGCATAAACATTACTTAAAACTTAACAGCTGATTTTTTTGAATATTATTTTTGATTTTGTGAAAGAATTTCCGAAAGCCCTAGAAGTAGGATTTATATTCAGTATCCTCAACAAACAAGCCTCGAAGTTAAAAATCAACTTTAAAATATGCAAATATTTTCAAGTAACACCGAGTTGCAATTTTAATGGTTGAATTCAATGTGTTACCCGCAACAAATATAAAATAAAAGCCCTGTTAAATCACATTAATCAAGAATTACTTAAGAAAAAAACGGCAAAAAATGGGTACCTCATCCGGGGGCACATTGCATCGAATTGATCAAAATCATTAGCTGTTTATATTTCTAATCGACCAAATTATTTGAACAGAGGACGTTAATATTGGTATTCTAGCACGATTCAACCGAAGAAATCAGCTGTTAATTTCGTACCCTCTATGGCAATAAACGGCCATAGAAACAACTCACACATGCTTGCGTTTCAGAGAATGCAACAAATACCGGAAACCGACAAGTGATGCCCAAGATACGGGCATACATTACCAATAATAATAAATAAAATTACCACATAAAACCTCATTTTTAAATAGGCGTGACTCATTTCCGAAATATGCTGTAACGTCCGTATGTGACCTTGTTGTCGAGACACAATTGTATGCATGAATAATGTGCGTAAATCGTCCCACACGAAGAACATCGACCAGGCACCTCAGCACAGTCGTCAACCGCCACCGGAGAGCCTTGAGAAGTCGCCTAAAAAACCTTCCTGAAACGGGTGAAAAGGAAGAGAAACACAAACGCCCTAATAAGACGATTTTGGAAAATAAACTTAGCGACGATGGAAGAATATTTGAAAGATGTCCTTCTTCGTATATGAAAAAACATAAACAACTTTAGAAGGAACACACATCCGTAGTACCCTTCCATGTCGCTATCACCAGTAACCGATAGATAAATAAATAAGTCGTGGATATTTTGAAATGTGTTTGTTTTTCTGTACCTCCTCATATTTCTTGTCTGCCTCTTCGGCGATCTGTTTGGCCTGGGCTAGTTGACTTTCCAGTATAGCGACGCGGTCATCTTCCATGTTCGTTCTATTTTCCAGGGCTTTACGTATCCTAGTAATTTAGTATGTTTATGCTAAGAAATGTTTGACCAATAGGAAAATTGTTACAGATTTCAATAGCTACTTGCCGCAAATCATCAATTGTATTGCTCCAAAATTTAATAAAACGAGAGTTTTAATTAAAAAAAAAAACAATCTATATTTATTTAGAAAATGATGCTTAAAGTTCATAGATATGCGTTATAAATCGGAAAATCTCACTTGTATTATCAGATGCATGTAGGATACTTTGAGTTGACTCATTGCACTTGAACCAAACAAATATTGCCTGCGCCACAATTTCAAACCAAACGAGTTCGTTTCAAAAATTCTAGATTGTCCAAGGAATCCTTGAGACTTCGACAAGGTATACCCAAAGACATATTGTCATTCACCTTGCACAATTCATATAGAAGGCACCGCCTTTTGTTTATTGCATGTATTACGAGACGAAACTACTGAAAGGACATACGTAAAACTTTCACATTACCAAATTAGAATCATCGATTCACCTTAGCGCGCAGGAAGTTGTTGAAACGTAATGGACTCGACATATTCGTAATAATATTCCTTGTGGAAACTATGACACGTACGTATTGTACACTCGTTGCGTTGCCCAAAAAGACGATTGTAACATCCGCTATGTAAGATTTATGTTACATGCAGTTTATTGATTTAATTACAAGAACCACATCCTTTTGAGCATATAAACACGGAAATAAGCCTTGCTTTACTGGTTTAGATATTGGTCTAGAATGGATAAAAAAAAATGTTTCGTTGATACAAAAAAAGGTCTTTTATTGTGTAATACTAGCGATACTGTTTGTTAATAATTTAAATCACGCAATGATACAGAATATTTACGTTTTGATTAGATAAGATTGCAACGCTTATTATATTGACTACAAATGTTTGGCGAATGTGTTTATTACTTAATAACCAAAAGCTGAATTACGAGGCAATTTCTCTTACGTAATACGGCGCGTAGAAAATCTTTGTTTTGCGAAAAAGTATTTGAAATTTTGATTTGAATCTAAATAATAAATTATTTCAAAAGATTTAGTAGAAAAGTATTTAGTACATTCCCTGAACCAAAAGTCCCACTTAAGCGTAACGTTGCATTCGATTTTAGCAATTCATTGCGGTATTTTAGCGAATGTCCTTTTTTCTAAATAATTTTGAATTAATATTGATTAACGCATTTCGAAAATAGCGTGTAAAAAAACGCAAGCAACCGGTTGTGCCCATTCTAGCTAATTTCACTATATACCCATACATAATATGCGTGTGGGTCATTGACCAAACCGTGATTTGTGTCCATTGCAATTCTCGGTTTTAAGAATTGCACAAAATGGAGGTGGCACGATGAATGAGTTTATTACTAGAACTTATAGACCTTTTCCTTGGTCTACGTCATCTAATTGGTGCAGTTTCCTTTTTCGCTAACAAATTGTTTGATTGTTGAAATAGATAGGCGAAAAAAGAACAGTCACCTTTATTCTGAGACGTGATATACAGGGTGTTTGAATTTTCATCGTACACACTTGGTTTCCAATCAAAGTATTTGCAGGATTCAAAAAAAAGAAATATTCCATCTGACAGAGTACTGTTGATAAAATTCGAATGTTTACTTTTACAAAAACGACGCCGTTTATGGTGATTCGCCATCATCAATTGCTACGGTGAAGTTTTGGGCATATAAATTTAAACGTGGTCGTATCAGCTTGGTTGATGGACGCTCGGGGCGGTCAGAAACTGCATAACATCGGAAAAGTTCACCAGATGACCGTCGAATTAAGCCTCGAATTTAACAAAAACATATCGCAAAATATGTCACGTTGAAGTTGGTGATGGACTTACTCTTTTCGTTTTTAAAACGACGACTTTACCTAGTTAGAAAGTGAGCAAAATAATGTTCTGGTGAACTTTTATACTTTAATTCTGACGAAAATCATGTGTAATAAAAAATCAACCAATCTGTATACAAAGTATATTTGGAAAATGTTGAAAATATTCATACTTTTAGAGACGGAAGTATTTCAATGAAATCATCTTCTGGGCATCAATTCTTTTGAAAAAAAGACTCAAAATTTCTTCAAAATAAAACATTTTCATCTTCAATGTTATTGCCAAGAAACGCATAATCCTGATTTAACACAAGATCATATTCTATTTATAAACCACATTAGACCAATTCTAAAAATTATAATTTAACCTCCAAAATGAACATCAACCATTTAGCTGGCAATAGTCGCCTGATTTACTTCAATAATTTCGTAAATAGCGGGCCAATAACATTTTTAATTGAGTACAGCTCCGCTTTTTTTACACGAGAGCTCCCAACAATTCGCCTTGACTCTTCATTCCCAACGATAGGTTCTATTTAATTCGAACACAAAACTGTAATTTGAACCCATATCGTGTCACTGAAACGCACAATATACAATAACGTGAATGGTATTGATTCCAATATACGCCGTTCGAAGAGGGCATGTAGCTATTGAGCTGTAAATTCGGTATGTGAATTGCGTGTAGATGTGAGAGAAGAAAGACTATACTCCTCGAATGGTAACGCGTGAATGAACAGGTGTTTGTTTTCAATGCTGACGGAAGATTTACAAATACAGTATTAAAAGTAATTTTGCAAACTAATGAATTTGGTGATATTTTCCAAACATAAAATCAAGAATTGGAAACAAACACTTGTTGTAAAATGAAGAATCATAAAGAAATGTAATTTCTCTTGTTGATTTTTCGTTCAAATAATACCAACCGTTCGCTTTCATCAGCGGCTTGGGAAGCTTCGGCCAATTTAGCGGTAGCAGTGGCCAAACGTTCCTCAGAACGTTCCAAATCTTCTTCTAACAGTTGAATACGACGGTTCAAGGCGGCAACTTCGGATTCGGCCTGTAAAAAAGCAGAAAGAAAGTCAATTTAACGTAAAATCATTTTAAAAGTTAGATGAAAGCAGCAAAAGCTTTCTCTTCGTTTATGGAAAATCGGCATGTTGGTAGTGATTTCCAAGGAAATCTAAGGAGAATGTTTATTACCAAAGCTGCGTTTCTTTTCCAAGTGATAAATAAGATTTAGTGCTGCAGCAGCTGTTTAATCCAATATACTTAGAAAAAAAATACATGAGTAATTTCCAATTCTTTGCAGACATTATCATCGAAATATTTTCAGTTTAATTTTTAAATTTACCGATTGTAAAAGGCTATTCTCTGTCGTTTAAGGTGATAACAGTGTGCAATGTATCTTCGGATATCAACACGTAACAAGCCCTGATAAGATTTATTCCACGCTAAACATTGCATCGATACGCTATGTACAAATGTGCTTTGTATTCAAGAGGAAAACATGGACTGGTTATCTACAGTTGAACCAGCGTCAAAGGAATTGTTTACCATTACGCGGAGCGGTAAGATATTATTCGTTTAAGACTTTAATTGCAGTGAAAGTTGCCATATATAATACTTAAGGTAAAGTTTTGGCAAAATACGTGTTCCGTAACAAGTCGTGTTCCTTACTACCCTACAATGACCTTCAACGTGATCGACTTTCCTTAGTTGACAATTTTCGAGCCTCCAAGCCGAAAATAGCAACTGCCAAGAAGAACAGTAGTCTTGTACGAAACGTGATTGAGGAGGATCGGGATGTTGCCGGTACAAGTACTCAAGCATCTTAAAGATTGATGTGAAGGCAATTAACACCATTTTTAATAGAACGTGAGCTTAGTGCTCGTTGGATCGCCTCATTTGAAGTCATAGTCGGCAGTTTGGGTTTTTGAAAATGAATTGGTTCCAACAAAAGTTGTTCGTGAAAAAAGCGGAGATAAGATTATGATAGATTGCCACATTTTTGGAATTTCAGGATAGTTTCCATTATAGCACTGCCAGGTCATCGTTAATGCTGAATGGTATCTCTACAGTTTGTTTACTTCGAGTTATCCAAAATGTTGCGGACGCGCGAATACGGCTCTTTAAATAACTGAATATCTGAATGGCCAAAACATTGAAATAGTGTGTAGTCTAGCTAGTCCAGTTCTAGCAATAAAAAGGAAATTAAGTCTAAAGCAGGAAGATTGGAGAAAGAAGCACTTTGAAAAATTATAAATAAATGTATTTTACCAATAAATTATACTGGGGTTAGTGAAAAGAGGACAGCCCTCGTATCTTCTTTGAGATTCAAGCTAATCCCATGAGTATGCTTAATTTAAGAATTTATGAATTTTAGATATAAATATATTTTGTAATGTACTGTATGTTATAAATATGGACATAAGAATTGGCAACTCTATTTATAATTTAAGCAACTTTTGATGTCATCTGTACAAGTGATGATTATGATGAATTTTGCAAGTGACAAATATGAAAATGACGTAGATATACCAGTATAGACCTATTATCTAAGATAATTTTAGACTATAGTGGGACCATACGCACACGTATACATATAACGTGATATACGTAAGTTTTTTTTTTTAATGAATTGATATGGAAGCTAATTCATAGGTCTTCTCGTGGAAAAAAAAAAACAAACAAAATACGGAGAACAACGACTTCGTTCCAAGAAATAAACATTATCGACAAATAATCTCACTTATCTACATTAGTAACTACTGTTGTAATTACAGAATATTAGAAATTCCACTTAGGATGATAAATTTATTTCATGAAAGCAGAAAAATGCTTTCAATCGTGTGTATCGTAAATCTGGTCGTCCGACTAAAGAAACTTTGCTAAACTTTGAGCAAAGTTTAAGGTCTTTTGGACAAAGGCGAAGAATCTTTGTACGAAGAACGAAACATTGCTCTCACAATAGAACATGGAGTAAACCAAATATTGGCTAGGGTTGTTTCTGAACGGTAGAGGGAATTGATCGAGGTACACTTTGCTTTTACGCACGATAACCGCTTGAAATATGTTGCAGTAATTAGTAAAAGTCCAAACAGAAGCAAATGTCCTTCAAATACTGCAATTGCCATTCTCAGAGTATTTATATTAATCCCTTGGAGCTTTTAAGTATGGAAAGACTGTTCGTCAACTTAATAAAATGAGGTCATCTCATCTTTTCAATACATCCACTCACTTTACAAATTCTCTTTTTCTTCAATATGCTGACGATTTAAACATTGTACCAGAAATAAGTCAAGATTTCGCCCCCATGTTGTAGAAATATAAATAAATAAAATTCAAAAAGCAACGTGTGGTTCAAAAGATGAATATTTTCAAAATTGATGTGAATACCCAAACATCCACGAACGGTAGCGTATACTTAGTATCGGTAACATATATTTTATATTGTACCAATACTGCTATGCACAACGAGAGAGTAAAATTCTAAACAAAACGGAAGGAAGTATGGTTTAGGGTACATCCTGTGTAGTATTGTATATATATATATAAAATAGAAAAGCAATTTGACAATGGAAAGCTTGGCGCAATCTACCTTTCCCACAAATTGCATAGATAAATGTAACATTTATATATATATATAACATTTCTGCAAAATAATATCGAATTAAACTACCTTTTACTTCTTAATTTATTCATATTAGAGTGCAAGTGAACTGTTATATTACATTGAAAATTAATTGTTTTATTTGTGAACACGTTTAACATATAAAATTTCTAACGTTGGCATTTTATAAAAAGAAAAAAATCAAAAGCAAATAATTCGATCTAGGCTATTTATTTACTTTCTATTTAAAGATGTATAAAAATCAATATTTAACGTGAAGAAATAAATTGGTATGTAGAAAATGTTTTTATTGACTTTGTGTACATTAAACTTACACACCGACTGGTTCCCAAACATAAAAAAAGATAACACGTGAATGCACAGGATTTCGGTAAGTAACGTAACAAATATTTTGACGACATCAACCCAACATTGCTTTTAAAAACCCGTTTCTTATGTCTAATCATTTCCGATTACTCCAGTTGCTCACCAAGTATCTACACACTTTTAACGTCATTGAGACTGAGATACTTGGAGCATTTTTTAGGAGTTCAATGCTACCCATTTATAGGTGTAACTTTAACACATATCGAGACTTTATTGATGTTTTTAGAGCGACGTTGAGATCATAAAACCTTCCACCAATCAATGACGAATTTGTTTCTTAACAGTTAATCCTTAAGAATGATTAACGATGGCTAGCTTTAATTACCATTTTCTATAGTTTTAAAGTTGTGTTTCGGTCTTTGTTTAGATGTTTATGGACAGATGTTGCGCAAACTAATTGAGAAACTAATTTGGAAATATAATCTGCTTTATCGTCTCGTCGGGGGGAAAAAATTGTTTCAAGCAATATTAGTTTGGAACTTATCAAAAAGTAAACCGAATTGAAATGTTTGCTTTTAATGCTATTTAAACGCATAGATAAGTTTTTCTAATTAGCGATTCTACGAATGTAATTTAATAATAAAAGTTTATAAGACGATGACGAATATTTAGGTGAGTTGGGCTCAAATTCTCAAAAATCTGTTATTAATCGGGAGTTATCGTCGAAATACGTTTCCTTTTTTGGAGATGTGAATCACTTCAGAGAAACATTTTAAAATATGTTTCCTTTCAGATTGCAAATAAGCAATATACTGTATGGTACAGAAACTTTGGCTAAAGAAGAAGATTTTTAATTATCCAGTCTTCCACAAGTTTTTGTATGTTTGGTGTTAACTGTGGTAAAATGCATCACGAATCACTTTTGATGTTTAAGTCTTGCTCAATACTTTGATTTGATATAAGCAAGTTCAATCAAAATTATTCAAGATTCATGTTTGGAGATTCTGCTTTTGTTTGCGAATATTTTAGGACGCCTCTCAAAGCTACCCAAAAAATCCTTTAAATCACTTTTCAAATGTAGATTTTGTATGACATCAAGCAAATCATTCTGCAGTGGAATAGATGAAAAATTGAGATCGATACTCCGAAGACGGGATTGTCACAGAAAATTTTCTTATGATTGTTCTTATGTATTCTACTTTCACATTGAAAATGATGATGGTCTGGAAAAAGTCTGATAAGTATCATCATTAAAATTTAATTTCAAAGAATGGAAAAACTTTTATTTCAGCAAGAATATTCAGTATTATTAGTATTAATATTAAAACAAAAAAAAATCTTTTTGGTGATAACTTTTTGGTCGACAGGATGCCTTTGAAAAAGCTTCTTGTTAGAACGATGAAATAACTTTTTAAAGAAATTGAAGATTGGCCATTAAAGCTAGATAAGACGAAACATAAGGATCGTGATTCCAATTATGATTTAAAATAATAGCTGATATAATTTTTTCATGAAACAATAATTTTATACCTTAGATACGATGTTACAACACTCTGTACAATCAAACGTAGTGTAATACGCTTTATTTAATGAATGACATACACAAGGATATTCGTGACAAGTTTTATTTAATCATTTTTCTTAAAATATAAGTTACAATCAGATAATTTGTTGAGAATCGAACTATACGTCATATACCTATCAACAAATGGATTTTTCTTTCAAAATTATCCAAAACCTGCTCGAAAGTAAGACACAAAACTGGATCAATTTTTGAGGTTCAACCTTAATACGTGGGGGGTCAATTTAATCGTTATTTTACCAACGACCGAGAAAAAGCGTTCAGATTGAATCGATCGAATTTGAAGCCGGGCGAAAAATAACGATCTTGGGCGTGAACTATGTTTTTCAGTCATTCTAACCGTCAAGGATATCAGCCAAAATTTCCACATTTTTCTTACATTCTACAGCTGTTGCAGCCGCCACGAATATAATCAATAAAGATGCGAGAGTGTGTGCGACTGGTAAGCGCCTGGTTCATTTATAATTTTCTATTTTGCCATATTTAGTTAAAGCGTTCAACGTTCACTCGCCGTTGCAAATTACCATTTTCGAGATCGAATTATTGTCATTTCTTGTAAAAAGGGGGCAACGTACCGCTTCTCTCCATACAAACCGTGCTATAACCCGTCTTATTTCTCCGTAAAAAGCAAAGATTCGCCAACAATTAGTAGCATTTTAGTAGCGAAGGTGGCTTTGCCACAATAATCACCGCCGGCAACTAGAAACCTCGTTATCTTAATCGCCTTTTTTTTCTATAAGCGAGAAGATAAAATTCGTAAGATATATGCGCGTTTACGAGAGGTGTATAGGAAAGATTCTTACTTCTTCTCTTCGAACTACTTCGTTCTGGTATCTTATATTGTAGTTCTCGCATTCGTCCTTATACCTTTCCATTTCCTCCTTCGTCTGCCGCATCTTCTTCTTGAGTACGTCGAGCAGGGAGCCCTGAGGTATCGACGAAGTCATTTTTATAGAGTTTTTCACTGACACCTGGCACAAAACAATCCGAAAAAACGCTTACACCGTACGCGACACAGACAGCAACTGGGCGAGCCGGTGATTAGATAGAAAATGGCCGCGCGCACGCGTACCAACCACCTGCCACCAAATCGGCGCGGTGTTCCTGTCGATTTGAATTAAGGCGCGGTCTCCCCGGACCATAATCAATTTTTTTTTTTCTTTTCAACACACACGCAACAAAGCTTTTTAACAAAAGTTCCATGCGTGCGATGCGTTATAAAGTGTACAAATTATGCGTGTACAATCGTTCAATAGTATAATGACACTTATTCAGGTCGTTTCTTTATGTTCCGAATTACTCGGTGGCATAGAGATGTCAATAATGGCGTGAGAAACAAAAGTATCTAAGTCTAAACTGTTATATGTTTGAAAAGCAATATTTCTTAAATAAAATGTATCTTTTTTCAAAAAGATATAATCTCCTTTGATTCTATTACCAAATAGCAGGTTGTAATAAGAGCTTTAAGTGCGCAAGCTTACCAACCACCGCCGAATCAGTTCGTTACACATTAACTTTTTAAAATTAAAAAAAAACCTACAAAAATACATAATGAAATAATTATAAAAGTATAACGATTCTTTTAAAATGGATGTCCATTTCTACTTCTATATACAACTGTGCGTTTTATGATAGTTGAACCACGTGAATAGGGACTCGTATTGAGCGCTCAGCCAATGCGGTCAATGAATATGATGTTACGGTATTTTTACCGAATTAAATTACATATTTTACCAAAAATTGATTTATATTTAGGATTTTGTAATTAATACTTCGATAATGTATAGGTTGTTTAATTTCGTCCGTCATATACTTTGAAAATTTGAAATAAACAGTGCGAGCCATTGGAAATGGAAGCTCCCCATTTTTTGTTTTTTTTTTTTTTTTTTGTTCTACTTTGATTCATTCTTTTTCATTATGAATATGCTATTGTACGATTTATATCCTAATTTCCTTTAAAGTAAACTCATTCTTGATTCATTTTAAAAATGCACCGCAAAACATTCATTTTACAATCTTTTTTTCTTGAAATTGAACATATTTATATCAATCAATGAAGGTCCATTTTCAAAGAAATCTGACAAAATTATAATAGTAGTACTGACAAAGTATTGTTACTTCCTATATCGCAGCGATAGTATTTGAGATATTTTAGTTTCTTGTTTTTTAACGTTGTTTGGCGAAAAAAAAAAATAGGGAAAATAACAGTATTCCCAAAGTAAATGATAAAAAAAACATTATCCCCAAAATTAATTTTGAAGCTCCTCCATCGCAAGAAAAGGTAAAAAGAAGACCTATGTCTGCGTTATAATTTACATAAAGAAACAAACAACACATAAGTATCGGCACCCTCCG
>LR736885.1:2588950-2659359 GCA_902654985.2 Oryctes borbonicus | reverse complement strand
CTATGAGAATTACCAATTCTGTAGGATACTTCATCCGTGAATATGAACAGTTAGAGTTGGAACTACAAGACACACACGTGTGAAATGGTTTTAATTAAGCTATTGTTAGCGTATTTATTTCTATATACGTATTGCACTTCGTTCGGAAAGTTTCAGTGACCTACAAATGCTTCCAAATAGCAATCATATTTTTCTTTAATTCCTATCGGCGTTTATCGCAAAACCTGGAGTTTTTATTTACAAGCGTGTTCTATGACACACGCGCAGGTTAAGTTGGCAAAACAGCTGATTTGGACAACGTTTAAATATGGCAAGTCTTTGTTAGGCGTACACCTCGTATATGTGCATGAACTTTCTCGACATTGTTTCGTGTCGTTACCAGCCTGTAAAATACGCCTCTAAAAATAAACTCCATCGTCACGTTGGCTGTGTACTATACGTGCATACGTGAGATATTAATAAAAGCATATTCCCAAATGCGCATTAGGTGCTTCTTTTCTTTTATGTGTTCGTCGGAAAACAAAACCTACCCTTTTCAGTTGCGTATTCATGATATTGTGCAACTCGTTACGGATGATGGAGAACTTCATCAGCGTGTCGGAGCTGAAGATGGAACTGCCGAACGCCAATCCGGGGTAATCGGCGCATCTTCTACCCCTTTTGCGGATCTCCCTTTCGGCCACGACCTCGGTCCTTTCGGAGGTACAACGGAGACGTGCCAATTCTTCGGTTTCTGGATCTTCGCTCTCCTGGTCGCTCTGGCTGGAACCTTCTGCTGCTGGCCTGAAGACCAAGGACATATCTTTGCCTTCTTCAATGGACGGTATGTATAATGTATCTTCGTCTTCGGCGACGATACATTTTTTGTTTGATTCGGAATTACTAGGACTAATAATATCATCGGCATCATCACAATTTGTTAGATCTATGATATCACTCGCTTCTAGATCATTTTCTTTACTTTTACTACTAATAACAACTGCACTACTTGCTGTATTATTATTGATATTGACGTGACTTTTCTTATGCTTATTATTATTATTGTTAACACTCGAGGCACTCTGGATCACAGACGACGTTATTGTTGGTGTAACAGCAGGCGATTTCGACGTTTCTAGGTTAGGTACTGCTGCTGCTACTGTTACTGCTGTTGTGGTTGCGATTCGTTGTTGTAATAAACTCGGCGTAATTTCATTGTTGATCGTAGTTGTCGGCTCCAGGGCACTACGCCTTCGAGTGCCATGGTTACGAGGGTGATGTTGGTGACCTCTCTTCCTGGTGTTGCCCGAGCCGACCCGTTGGGACATATTATTTACACTCGATCGTCGCAACGCGATCTCATAACTTCCGCCATCTTTCTTCGGACTGGCGCTGTTCCCACGTGGACGTCCACTGCACTACTGGCATCGCCGAAACGTGCGCTCTTCGAGCAGCCATGCGCGTTAATCGTTTAACCCACCTTTCGTCGAGTAGGCAACCAATTTTACACCGGAGAGAATATTTTTCGAGTTTTCCGCATGAATTTACATATTTGTGCGATTATTTTGAGCCGATGTACTTACACAAGTACGGGGATTTAATTAGATTTTACGGACGACGTGGAAGTTAGCGATTTTCGGAACGCGGCTCTTGTCAATGCTATTTTTAAACGCGCGCCTGTTTGGTTCCTATCCTTCGACTGCTTGTACCGAAATAGAATGTTAGACAAAAAGGAAGATTCTTAAAATATAACGATTACTATACAAGAACAATTTGTCTCTGTAAATACTCCTTTTATAACAGAATGAAAAGAATAGACTCCTAAGATAGGCTAAAACGCCCTTTGTTTGAGATTGAGCACAATTTTGAGATGATCTCACTGAAAGAAATATTTAAACCCTTCTAATTACAAAGCAAAAAAGTTATCTTTTAATAAATTGAATTATTTAAGTATTGTAACTTTTAACGTAGTAAAAATTATATCGATTTTAGGGTTTTTTAATCTTTATAAGTTGGAAAATTTGACAGAAATTTAAAAAAAAAAAATCAAACCACCCCAATTTGCTGCACTAAGTTGTATCGCTATTAATTTTGATTTTTGCCTTCAAACACTTTAAAGCTAAATTTTAATTTAATAATATAAGGTGTATATTATTGTATTGGAGTAATTTTAGTGAAATTGGGGTTATCTTTAGGGACTTTCATATTTTTAAAGCAAATTTGACGGCAATTGCCAACGTTATAAAGAACACAAACTTAACTATACTCTTTTTAATTATTTAATTTTGGCCTATATATAATGTTTCAACAATAGCAATTTGTTCTTTTCGAACTAAAAAATATTTTAAAATTTTACAAAATATTTTTTAGCTTAAAAAATACATTGTTATTGTCGAAACGTTGCACGTAGATCAAAATTAAATAATTTGGACCGAAACTGCTCCATTTTTGGCCGTTTTACGTTTTTATTTTTAGATTTTGGAGCACTTAATTTATAAATATTTGACTTAACTAGGACACATTATTTAATTAAAAAAGACTAGGAATTTATTGGTTTAAAAATAAGCTTTGAATGAAGACTAAAGGTAAACATCGTCTCACTAGAGCTCATTGCGAACCTTCGAACCTTAAAGTTACGAGTAGTAAAAAGAATTATAATTTCAATTAATTTCAGTCGAAATTAGTAAAAGGAACACAGCATGTATGCATTGTACTATAACTTACTGTTTGATATTATTTGTAGGATTGGTTACTATGAATAAAGCTGCCAACTTTAGAATAATAACGTTAGTGTCTTCAACATTTTCAACGTCAGATATGTAAAAAGAAAACATGATCCACGTTGACTCTGTGTGATATCTAAAATTTTTAATAAAACAATTGCAGAATGAAGAATACAATTACTTTGTTTTGTTTCAACTGTTTAGAAAGAAAATAAACAGTTGGTAACTAACAATTTCCAGAATTCCCGGCACTAAAAAACAATTTGCTATTAAAAATTTATTGAATATCTAGTAACCTACACCGTCGCCAAATTAAATTTTAACGAATTCGTTAATTACTTGATATTATTCCTTTGTAGCTTTAATTTTAAAAATAAGCCGCTTAGGAGAATTGGAACTGTACATATGGAACAGAACAAATAATGCGGGTGCAAAAGTAATTTATGTCAAGGATGTACGTAATATTCGGCAGCAGCCGAATTTGCAGGTCAAATATTTAAAAACGTTTGATTATATTTCGACTATTTTTATTGGTTTCAATTTAAATTACGTAATTCTAATTTAGTTTGGGTTTTTCTCATTGTTATGGTTTAAATTTGGCACAATTATTCCCAATTCCAAACTTATTTTCTTTGTAATAATCTTAACCGAGGCAATAACATGCAAACACCTTTTTAATTACAACCGCCAAAAGACGTTGCAATTACGTCACGTTCGAACGCCATTTGCTACAAGTCTCCGAACCCATATTTGGCAGCTACATCTGACTCCAAGTTATTAATAGTCCTTTGCAACGATACACTATACACACTAACGCGACCAAGACTCCCTCTACCGCGATTTACAGCACCTAACATGATATATTTCGCATCCAGGTTGTGGTTCGCATCATTGCGGGATGATATTACATCGAGCCATGCCTCCGTTTTGCAAATCGAGGCTAAAACCTTTCGCGCAATTAATCCGCTATCCAATTAGCGTAATTGATCGCGAGTGCAATGCCATAAGTGCACCGGATAAATGGGGATTGCCCAAGTTAGATTGCCGATGATCTCAGAATGTGTTTTGACTTTTTGCGTTAATATCTTGACCTCTTTCTTGCGATGTTTGCACTTACACCCACGTTAATACTCACTCGCGGTGTCTATAAACTTATTTGCACGTGTTGGGGCTATATATCGCCCAAGCGGAAAGTTTTTGGCTCGATAAGCTATGAATATGACAATGGAAGAAAATAATTGATATTGAATAATTTGATTTTTTTCAAGGTCACATCTTCAAACGTTAAACAATTCACGCTCTTTAAGAATTGGAAAAATTGCAAGTTAAAATTAAAATTGTCTATTTCCAAAAACAATTTATCATCCATCAACATTCAAAAGTTGCTTAAATAAACCTTCCTGATCAGAATTTTCACTTAAAAATAACGATAATATTTCTCATAAATTTCATAAAATCACTTACATTCTGGAGAGCCTTCTCTTTCTCTTCCAGCTTAGCGTTGACTTGCATCAACTGTTCTTGAGTTTGATCGAGGTCATTCTCAATAGTTTGGATCTTCTTTTGAAGGGCGCGCGCTTCTTCTTCGGCCTAATTTAGAGATAACAAAATCAGTAAATTGAGCATATGCGACGATTTCATTCCATGTTTTTACCTTCTCCGCGCGGAGATTGGAGTCCTTGGCCAACTGCTCGTTATGTTTAGCACGATCCAACGCGTTGTCCTTTTCAAGCTTCATCGCTTGCATTTTCTTCTTGATCGCGTCCATGGTGGAGGTTGTTGAGTGTCTGTCTTACCGGATAGAAAAGAAAAGAATCTGAAACAAAAGATGTGAAGGAGTTAGTCTATTAACTTGCTGAGCTAATTAGTTTAGGATGCAGAGAAAAAAGTTCGGGTTTTGAAAATTTCAGAAATCTACATGGCATTTTTGGATTTGGAACTATATTGATGTGGTTTTTGATTACGGCAAGAAGTAATTCCATAAGTTTGACGAATATTGTTACTTAGTAGATTACTTCAAAGAAATACCAGCAAAATTTGATGTCAATGAGTGGAATTTCTTCCTGATTTCTTCAGAAATAAAAAAGACAAAACAAAAATTTACTTAATTAATTGGTCATCCTTTATACACTTGGCCAAAAGGTATAAGAATACTTTGGAGCAAATAAAGTCATAATTCCTAGCATTAAAACTTTTTTATACACGAAGCTACCGATTTAGGGTTCCTGCAAGACAAGCAACGACATTTATTTACCATTAACCTTAATATTCGTTACAGCCGTAAGAATGTATTGCATTGCATGATTTATCGATCTTATAACGCACCAACGGATCTACCTCATTTTATTTGGGACATTGCTAAAAAGTAACACCCGACGAACTCGAGCTCTCGTTACATACATTTAAGGTCATTTAAAATGTTACCAACGCGTAACACGTCTCCGAAAATCTCTCCTAGGTACCATTTCATGTACTGAAAAGACCATTATGCATGCGTTGGTAGATTTACGGACCAAAAACTGGGCCAAACAGTCCTCATTAAATAAAATGCTTACAGACCGATATGCCACACGCACCTTTTGCTGATTCATGCGTTTTCAGAATGCACCGATTCGAACCGTACGTTTAGTTCGCGCATACATATGAACCTGTCCGTGTATTAACGAAGGAATGTTAATACCTATCCTCTGACTCAATTCACTCACGCCATGGGCACATCATATGTATGTGAACACGTTAAACTGGATGTTTTCTTTGTTCGCGTATATGTATATGAATGTAAGGGTTTAAGAAAATGAGTTTCGTAAATAAAAAGAATATTTCTTATCGTAATAAGGCAAAGATTACGTGTAAGAGGTGTATTGTCGATAACGAATACTGGAAATACCAATATACTTTGTCAGGATAATCTCGGAAAGTGTTGATGCCCTTTTAATTAAAATAAATACGGTTTAGAAAGTGAAATTTGTACATTTAAAGTTGATCATCATGCTGCAAAATGTGTCTTTTATCTTTTCTGGCAGCGCTTGAAACCGCGCTTGAAAAGGAAGGACAATGTCTAATTCCAAGAGGGTCTTCGATTTTGTCAAAACCTGGGCTCCTTTGGCTTTACGAAAATACGAATTTCATTTTATTCCCCTTTTCTACTTTTTTTCCCTCTAATTAACAAACATTGTGCGAATTCGAATAATATTCGATGTTTGCCTTTTACATTTATATGTTTTTGCAATATATTTCACGGTATTTCAAAAATAAAATTAAAAATAAGTTGACTCCAGACGAAATAAAAATAAATTAAGTTATAAAGTACACAATTATAAGAAGAAGACAGGGAAAAGGGAATGAAGTGATAAAAATTCGTTCTTTCGTAAAGTCAAAGGAAATAAAAAAATAATTTATATATTTTGAAATACCAAAAAAAAAAGAAAATTTTCACAATATTAAATTAAATTTTATAAACATGTTTTAGTATTAAACGAGCCAAAAACGGGCAAAAATTACTTAATACTATGGCGCCAACATTTCTCTGTTATCACTCGTGAACACGATTTTTAAAAGATACCTAGAAGAAATTATGTAAATGCAACCATTATCTGACTTGCTCCAACATATCATGCCTACAAGTTCTTTCGTAACTACGAAAAACATTAGGATTTTAGCGTGGGATCGCTTGGAAGCCCGTTTAGATGTCGTTGGAATAGAATTTGACATTCCTCCGCTCGCAATGGTGCTAATATGAGTTTAAATAAAATTTATTGATACCGTACGGTCAAGGAAGCGCGTTTAATCGACATTCCTCGGATGTTTTTTTCAGAAGAAATAAACAACAAACCTTATCAAAATTAATGTACTAAGCGTGTATATTTGTTATTGAATTAGTTTGTTTAGCGTAAGCAGACGGCAATGTTTAGAGGTGATTTAAACTTGTTTGAGGCTTGCAGCAATCGTAAACTTCCGATAAGTCGATTGGATGGAAATGTTTGTTTTAAAAATGAAATGTAAACGAGGTAATAGGCGTTGTTGTAATAGTGTTGCTCGACAAATGTAAGTTTGTCGTAACTTGATTAGTTCTAATAAACAAACAGTCTACTTTTTAACCTTAACCCTGATATTAAGGGTTGACAAATGAAACGGATCCTATCGTGTATAGTAAAGAGGAAAACCAACGTACTACATATATGTACCTAACATATTTTAAATGCCTTGCTTAAAATTTCAATGGTCGTATTTGTATAATGAATCATTGTACAAATCCATAAAATTAATACGTCTATTAACATGAAATGTTGGACTTTGCCCCGGAAGGATGACTTATTTTTATTATATTCTCAGATTAGAAAGTTGAAGAGATTAAAAGATTTCATCGAATGTAGTTAGGGTAGCTTGAACGTAATTCCCTTCAAAATTTTATTTCATGGAAGTGTATTATTTTCTCATATTCCGTTTAACGTTACTATCAAAATTCACGGTACCAATTAATTGAAAAGTGCAGATTACTTCGTTGCAGTCCAGAACTCAGAGAAACTAATGTTTGGGTTGGCTTAATGTGGATGTAACAACATAGTTAAATAAGGAGCGTTACAATCAAAAACGTGCAAAATTATATGAGTTTTTTACTATTTTTTGGTTCTTAGGGAAAAAAAGATTCCTGACAAAAACCTCCAAATAATTTTTAAATAACGAATAGACCTTAGTTATAGGGTACCAGTCTACGTCAAAATATACAGGATTTTAGTGAAAAAAAAAAATTTGGATTGTTTAAAAAAATTACATCACAATTACTAAATCGTTATTCCAAATCGCCAATTCGGCCAGTAATATGTCAAGGCCGATTCCTCGATTCAAACGCTCATTACCGTTCCGAATAAACGTTACACCCGAAAATCGCCGTTAGAATTTGAAAAAATTACTTTGGAGGCTCCTAAATGAAAGCACAATTTAAAATATAATTAATGCTTTTAAATTCCTATAAAATAAAAACAATAAAATCGATGGAAATTTTGTCATTTTAAAAGAACGAAAAAACACATTCAACTGGAACACGTCCACCATACTTTAAATCCCGGAGTTTCGGCTAAATTTAGTACATAACCTAGAACCATGTTTATATTGCGTTAAACGTTCAGCTGCTGCCATCTTTGATGGTTGTTTAGCAATATTTCCACAAATATTTGAAATTTAATCGCGGAATTTTATTTGGAAATTGTTGCGATTGCAAGCAAGACAATCTTGAGCGTTTATATTAATTTTTCGTTGAGAAAGCGTTAATTTTTATACATCCCAACATTACGTTTAAAAAAAAAATAAAATTTATAATTTAAAATGTTTTTTCCTCTAAACGAAACATTAAGAATTTATCCAAAGTAAAACGCTTGAAACCACTTACATACCGATAGAACTCGTTATATACTCAAGATGCGAAAAAGAACAAACTATAGAAGAACGAGCAGCAATGAAGAAAGAGTGAAAGAAGATGAAAAAAAAAGAGGTTGGTAACTTACCGAGAACGCGAATGTTTAACACGGTCTCAGGGCGACTGAACACTAGGCTAGCTATCAGTTTACGCGAAGCTCTCCATACCGGGCTAGGCCCCACCAAGATCCAGAGAGCGTTCCCCGCCAAGAATAGACCGACTAAATACAGAAACTATGGTTGGTACGGACGGTCCTCAAAATGTTTCTTTCTGCCCGCGGGAACAGCACTAAAGGCGCCCTCGTGAAAATTCGACCGCATCATCCAGCTGAAAACAGGTGGGACGTTTTCACGATCGACGAAATTCGAATTACTACAACTTGTACTAACGCCGAAAATTAGTATATTTACATCAGATACTCAAACGGAGAAGAAATCTTAACTAATTCGGGGGAATTTTAGGTGGTATTAGAGGGATGATTCAAATCCCTTAATTAGCATTGATTTCTAAATCACTAGTTACTAGTTACGGAAAGTTGGCTTTCGTAGATCTTAATTTGAAATTATTGTAATTTTTTTGCGGTGTATTTGAGAAAAGTAAACCTTTTCAATAGCTATTTCCGACATCCATGTTTTAAAAACTACAATACCTATTCAATCATTTTTGTATTTCTACAAAAAAAACTAGGTTTGATAGGACCTAATTTCTAATAAACTAAGGAGGCCAGGCACACCTCCAATCAAAGGTTTTTTGGTTGTTGCTGGAATAGGCCAATACTTTCTTCGTGCATGTTGGGCAGGTGAATGTTTAACAAAAATCCGTATATCTCCTATTCTTATGGACTTGAAAAGAAAGTCTGCATATTCTATTTTAGGTTTGACTTTGTTTTTGTATTTTGTTGGTAAGCTACAATAGGTTGTCGCGTGTCAATATTCGCAAGAATGGGCCTATCTTCAGTATCTTAGGAATCGCACCGAAGCTGAATATTTGTAAAGAAAAGTGGTGATTTTAAATCTATACAAAGTGTAAACAGAGAACGTCTCTGAACGAAACTATGTGAAATCAGCTATGGAAATTAGTTGGTTTTTATTACATTAATAAAGTTATTCAAACTATTTGAATAAGCTAGCTTTTTGTAGAAATCAGGAAAGATCGGAACCAATCAATTATATTTGATTGACCATATCGTGAAATCAGTCAGAAAATATTTTCAGATTTTTTTTGCCAATCAAATAGTGCCTGACTAGTTTGTGATCTGTTCTGAAATAAACCTTGAAAATTGCTGATTTTATTGCTTGATATTTCCTTCCTTAAATGAGTCAGCCAACTTCCTGATAAATTTCTTTGAATTCGTCTCTTATCGTTTCAACATTATCATAAGGTATAATTTGCAGAAAATTATTTGTATATTGATACAACAATCGATAACGTGGGGACTGAATCATTCTAAATATGCGGGGATTTGAATTCCTCCGGTAATGAGAATTGTGTTTGTTTGGTAGCTCATTTGTTGTAAATTTGGCTTCATTCAATTTTCAAGTTTAATGTTTTTGTCATATCTTATTTCGTTTATTTCGTTATTCTATTGATAACGTATTTTCCGAGTTTTATTTATTTTGTGATATTTTGAGTACTTGGTAATACTTGGTTTTTTGCTGGTAAAATGTTTTGCAGTGAGCGTCCTAGAAAGATGTACAGGGATTTGAAGGAACTTTTGTAGCGCAAAATAATGCTATTTTTTTTTTCAAAAATCTCACAAAACCCTTTAATAAATAGCTATCGGTTTCGCACATCTATGTACAGCTCAAAATTACAATTGAAGTAAAATAAAATAGCACAAATTCGAGTAGCAAAATAAGTTATATAGGACGGAGGAACAGGGACAAGGAAAGATTTTTCCATCTTCTATTTTGTTAGATTGGCGAAACCTGCAGCTATTTATTAAAGAGTTGTGAGATTTGGATGGTCTTCTTTTCACATAGATTGATTAATATGTCGCTAATTAGAATTGCGACTTCAACAGTAAAAAATTACACGTGAAAATGGATCTAGTACATCTTAAATAACTTAAGATGAAATTTCAAGTATCTGCTCGACATCAATTTAACCTCAAATCTCCTAAATTGAATATACACAAGATTATTTTTATACTCGTAGATCTCCGTGCAAATCTTGGTATTTTTGCCAAAGGTTACGCGCGTTATATATAAAACTTATTCAATCCGCAATTTATACTAAATAACTTTTTTTCCGGTTAGGGTCTGCCACTTGTACTATGTTATATCTCACGAAGAATAGGGCATCTCCGAGCGATATTTTGGGTCTATTATAATGCTCTAATAAACCCTTACAACAGTGCGTGAACCACGCGAGCTTAACGAATTGAGTCATTAGGTGCTAGGCCCGAAAATAACCTTAGTCGAAAATAGCATTATTCCCGCATGTACTCTTAAAATAACGTGGGTTTTTCGAAAGAGATCATTAAGCTTGTAATGTACTTTATATTCGTTTATTGGCGAAAAGTGCGACTATTAACCTTCAATTTCTTTTCTTATTCTTGTTGTAGTTTTTTTTTATATGTGTATTGCATGTGTTTCATTAGTACAACTACTGAATATAATATTTATATCTCGACTAATTCTCTTTTGAATTTCCCTAAATCATTATTGGTGTTTCCTCTTCTTCGAGACAAAAACGGATCTAAAGAATGATCGATATATGTTTTGTATTAGCAATTGTATTTTGCGAATTGCGAAACCTAAAAGCCATAAGAAAATTCTAACATGTCGGCATTGTCTGTAATTTATTTAAAACTAGCATTTCATCAATGCTGAAATGCTTAAAATATTAGGAATAAGAGATAACACATCGCTACAACAAATTTATTTATTCTTTATTTTATTTTATTGCTATATTCTTTTGCCATCTGTAAAAATTTTGATCAACCTGCTGGAAGTAGTCGTCAAAGCTCTTCCAAACTAATCAAACGATTTATATAACAAATTCAACTTCAAATTTTACATTGCACATCTTCAGAATTATGCTTAGCTTACAACATGATCGAATATAGCCGATTTTTGGGAAGTTTCCATAGCACCGTGGACAGCTTCGTCGTACATAATATTCGGATTCATTCCACCTACAGCGCGATCTTCTTCGTCGTGTTTTTTAATGAAGTTGCTGACATAATTAGCCACCAGATCGGGTTCGTTTAGATGCACGTGATGAGTGCCAGGAATTTGATGAAATTCGCAGTGGACGCTAGATTTCGATAGAACCTTGTACACCTCTTGAAACATGGTTCCATCGCCTAAGAAGGAACCGTCGCTTGATTTGCATATTAGGATAGGAAAAGTCACACGGGACGCTGCTGCTATGATGTGGTTAGCGTCTTCGTGTTGTAACGGGTCTACCTTTAACCTGGGATCTCTGTTGAAGTAATATTTTCCCGGATTCTCAGCGGATTCCTTGATATTGCGACGGAGAATGTGCTCGGCCGTATGCAGAGCGACAGATTTCTTAGTGGCGAGATGTAATCTTTCCGCCATCTCTTCCATGGTGTAACTAGGAGGTTCTCCAGCGCTTTGATGTTGTGCGTCGTACTTAAGAAACTGTTCTATGCTCTTCACAACGTTCTGAGGCTTTCTTTCCGAAACAAATGGTTGTACACAATCTAGGCATATTATAAAATCCACGAACTTAGGGAATAGAGAGCCATAGGAGAACGCTTTCATAGCTCCTAAAGAATGTCCCATTAAAGACACCTTTTGCCAACCGAAATATCTTCTGAGCTGTTTCATTAGGATGACAGCGTCGCTAATACGATACGGGATACCAGGTGGGAGCTTGTAAGAGTGCCCGTGGCCAGGAGAATCTAACGCCAGAAACGGTATATTGTCAGGAAGCAGTGGTATTAACCTGTCGAATGAGCCGCAACTATCCTGCCAACCATGGAGAGCAACAACTGGTCTCTGCTCTGTAGGACCCCACCATTTACCCGCGAGATGACCTAGAGGCATGGGTATTCGAACTTCTTGAACGTTTTTCTGAGTGAACATGTTTCTCAGAGTTACACGCGATGTTGAAAAAAATGCATGTTGATTCCTCATGAATAACGCCATTTTGAATCAGTGATTTTGACGACATTCGAGATAATTTCTCTAATTGACATTCTAATATTTTGGCCTTGTTAAGCTGTCAATTTTAACGTTAGGTTCTTTTGACGTTTCCTTAAAATGCAAAACTTCAACAGGAAATCTGTATGCTATTTGGTGTAATCAGACCTCTGTCAAATTTAAAATAATCTTGGCTGCTGAATATAAATCCTTTAAGGTAGATAGAGTAACCACATGATTTTTATATTGAGCAATTGCGATGCTTTTCGTGGAGCAACTTAATGAAGAAGAAATTATGCTCGGTTACTTTCAACAAAAGTACGCACAGCACTTATACTGAACATAAACTTTTACTAAGATCTGGACTGTAAAAGAAATCCAATTCATACAGCCTAAACAATGAATATTTAGAAAAATTTCTTCAAGAATGTTGGTGATAAAATGTCCTTTTGCCTTTCTTAATTGGTAGAGTTCATTGACTGGCGTTACAGTTTTATAGTTGCGTTAAACTCTGTTACTGTTTGGTTTTGAGTTCCATTTTAAGCTTTACTCAAACCTAATCCCAAGGACCGCTAAATCAGCTGGTACTGGCGTTTAGGTTCGAGCAAATTTGAAATTGTGATGAATACGAAAGTTAAAGATCTGCTTTCGCACTAGAAATTGAAGCTTCAGGATCTACAATAAAGTATGCCAGAACATTTGTTATATTCTTCACTTGAGGTAATCTTTTTTTTTAATGGTTGCAGCATTTAATTTGCTATATTTAACATAATCTTATTAAATAAGATGTCGATTACTTTTATTACTTTAATTATTTCAAGAGGTTTTTTTAATGGCCCATCGCCGTTAATGACACTGCATACTTAATTGAACATATGCTAAATGATTGTAGAAACTTCCACAGCAGATCGAATACGGCTCTTACATGGTAAGCTGCGATTGTAAAACATTATTTCAACCGCACATAATATCACAACATAACAAATGTGTAAACGCCTGCAACTGTACAACGACTGGTCTAACCTTGCCCATTTCAATGGTGTTTTTTTCCCATATAAAGTATAAAACAAACTGGAGACGTAGTTAACGATTTCGGCATTAATATCCCTTCAGGAATAAGCCTTCTGCGTTTCAACGGTAATTTTATCGCGACCGGTAGAGATATCCGGAAAAGCCGAACGTCTCGAGCTGTTAACAGGGGTGAAAATCGGAAAATTGCAATCATTTGCGTTGGTGTTGCGGTTCGTCTGGCCGGTCTTGCGATCGCGGTCAGTGGGTCGAGTCGGCAATTGCCCGGTGAGGTAGAATTTAACGACGTTCAATGTCGAACTTTCGTTTTCGCGTTATTCACGGGTTAAGCATGCTGTCAAAATGATTATCGACGTTGGATTTCTGCATGATCTGCTTCATATAGGATTACGCGACTTTGGCGCTAAAATAACTGATATTGCTTAGGGAGTAAAACAAGATGTATTACTCAGAAGGTCGTGTTAATTTTCTTCCTAGTCTTCCAAGATATAAAGAAAATTTTAGCACGGTAAATAAGAAATGTTTGTATTTTTCATGTCTTTGATCTGCACTAAGTTCCTGATGTTATACTTTTGGATACTATTGTGTGTAACAGTAGGCCACATTGTTGCATATCTTGAAATGCTCCCCAACCCCATATTCCTACAAAATTATGGTCACCTGCATTTATATTTTCAATTTCTTCAATATATGTCATTTAGACATTTTACATTAAGAAAAATATGGGCAATCCGATCTCCATGCTTAGAATAACTTTAGATACTCTGCACCCATGTGGTATTTTCACGCAGAGCCGTTTAGCCCCAGGTAACAGATTTTTTTCCATATAACCATGGGTTATAGAAATTATTAGGGCTATTAAACAATTGAGTTGTAAGGCGTTCGTCAAATTAGGGATCCTTGCTTTTCCGTCTTTCTATATAGAATATTTCAACCAACTATGTAACCAAATTGACCAAGAGACTTGATTTAAAAAGTACAACCAAGAAATAGAATCTTTTCTGATATATTACCAACATCGTAAATAAAAATTGAAGACAATTAAATCTACGAACCTAATTTCGCCAGTTCCAAGCGATAAAACAAAAAAAATTAAAATTTCAGACGTCTATAAAACAAGATCAGGCAGCATCACCTCAACATTTTGACAATCGCCCACCACCATCCACGCGATGAAGATAATTATGCCTCGGATTGCCGCGCAGTGGGAGTTAGGGGAATGTGACTTTAGTAGGGAGTGGGAGGGGAATTTTCAGGAACGTCGGGACGCCAAACGCCAAGGCTCGCAGCAGCTTCTGGACGCCTTCAGGCACAGGTAGGTGCGTGTCGTTTTTGCTTCGAGAGATCGAAAAAAAAAACTAACAACTTTTTACCCTTTGGCTAACCCTAAAAACGTTGCGAAATAGTGCTATTGTGTTTCTAAACTTAAAGGAAAAGTGCTGCATAAAACGTGAAGTTTGTACGGAACGCTTGTTCTTTGCGCTGTAACCTAATCTGACTTAACCTAGTAACTTGCGCACGAGATCATGTCCTTTTTTGTGTGTTTATATCATGTGTTGCGATTATGTATCATCATTACTCAAATTGTAGATGCTAATTTTTATGGCGCTTTTTTGATGTGAAATATCGACGGAAATATAAATTTCATCTTAGAAACATGTGTTGATTTTTAATTAGTGAAATTAATACGGGTGGCCATCTTGTGTAGCTCTTCTGACTGCCAACTTTTGACGAACTTAGGTATTTTTAGGTTGTGTTGTATCCTGTATCTATGGTTTTAAATCTGTGCATTTTAAAAAAAAGTTGTGAAAATTGTTCATGTTAAACGCTAACGTATTAATTTATCAAAAAAAAAATTGAATTGATAGAAGATCTACTAGATAACCTATTGCTGACCATTAAAGATGGATAGTTGTCGTTTTATTCCTATAAACTACGTAAAATCTTAAAATAGCTTTACTTAAAAGAATTTCAATTCTTTCCACGGCCCATTTACGCTAAATTTAAAATATATTAAAATAAAAATATATTTCCGGAGTTTTGCAACTTATCTCAGTTATGTGACTCAACCCACTCCTTTTTCCTTTCCTATTAAAATATATATTTTTAACGATATCAACATATTTAAAGAAAATATGTTAAGTTGGCAAGTTAAAGCTTTTATTATAAAGAAAAATATTGTTGCACGTTTGAGATTGAATGTAAAATCATTATAAACATTTATTTTGTGTTTACGTAAGTTGAAATAAGTACTATAATACAATAAAGTATTGATTCGTGAACTTT
This sequence comes from Oryctes borbonicus, assembly GCA_902654985.2. Taxonomy (NCBI): domain Eukaryota; kingdom Metazoa; phylum Arthropoda; class Insecta; order Coleoptera; family Scarabaeidae; genus Oryctes; species Oryctes borbonicus. The sequence continues at coordinate 2,643,814 of LR736885.1, read as the reverse complement.
AAGAATTCAATCCGCAAAAGCTTGTAGAATTAGAAATTTAAGAATACTATTAGCATGCAAGGTCATTATTTTCTGATCTAATACTTAATTACAAAATAATACATTTACCTTATATTATCTCTCCCTCAGCTCTGTTTGATATAAAAAACATGTTTTCTCGTTAGCCTTATGTAGCTTGATTTACCAACGGTAAATTATAACATTTTCTTTACATTCTGCCCACATTTGGAATGGTGTATGTAGGCGATTATAATATTGATGCTTTTGCTCGTCGTTGTTGCATTTGTGGTTTATAAAAGAAATACATGGCGTATTGGGTAATTTGGGACTGGATGAATATTTTTTTCTTTTAATTCTTTTATTCGTAAAATGTCAAAGAACTAAAATATGTTTTCGTGGGATGTTTGCAAATTTATTTTGGGGATCCTAGTAATATATTTTGTAATAACTCCACGGCATTGGTTGATCTCGTCTAATTAAAATGGTTTGTTCACTTTTAACTTCCTCTTTCATCAATGAAATTGCGTCTTTTTGAAAAGAATAGCGTATCAAATTAAATTATGAAGATTACTTTATTTTCTCGTTATTCTTTAAGTCTATTCTAGAAATCGTTTCGACTAATGCTATCATCATTTAATCTATTTGAAAATTAGCAGCGTTTACATATGAATTAGAAATAGCTACTACAGCGTATCTGCTTATCGTTAATTAATTTTAAACATTCTCTCTGTTGGCACTTTTTAAATTTCATGGATGATTTTAGTTGTAAGTTCCAGTAACAAAGAACATATTTCTCATCCGCGAAATTTAAAGGAAAATGCCAAATTATGTAGTATTGTGTTGGAACTTTTTATACTCAATCCCATATTTTGGAAAAGAGTAGTTTACAATTTCTCTATTTTTAAAATGTCGCTGTTAACTGAATCAAAATTCAAATTTACGTAGATAACTCTTCCATTCTACGTTTATGAGTTGTTTGATGTTACGTTTATTTAAAATAATGTTTTTCCATGTTATTACTAAGTTGCACAAGTACTACGATGTGTACAAGGCGCTTATTTAAAACTGCTTGTGGAAAGGGGCTATTTATCATATTTAAATACATGCGGCAGTTAGCCAAAAACATTAAATCCTTACAACATGAACTAATACACCATAATTCCCTAAATTTGATAAAAAAACTATCACATATCGCATTACAGAGCTTTTATATTGCATAAAATACGTAGTTTTCTCTTAGAAAAGACGTAATCTTGTAGTACGTGGGGGCAATATGGGTCGCTTAGATATTTATAAAACTGCGAAATATTTTTCTCGTAAATGAAGAGAATCTGATCCCTAGCGCGAGATTACATTCACACCTACACGTTTTACTAGTCCAACTCGCTGACGTTGGCACTTAGCGTTGGCCGATTGTCCGGGAACTTGCCTTCGCAGATCCTCGCTAAAGCTCGAGACGTTCTCGAAGTTTTGTCGTAGATGGAATGCTTGAACTTAGGCCGTCCAACACTCTAAACTAGGAGCGCGTTATTTTGGGGTATATTTAGCGGTGGGCCATGGACTAGCGCTCGCCGTTACAATTCGTGTGAATATATAGACAGATTTTGCTAGTAAAACATGCTGCGATGACGGAACGAATAACATTGTAAAGCTCTTAAATAGCTACAAGTTAGGTAAATCGCGAGCTTGCGAAATAGTTATTTGCGAACCAAATGCGCGAAAAGGCAATTCGCTAGTTTATGGCTGCGAATTCGGGAAATGTTTCACGTATAATTTTTTTTTTGTATGAATAAATATGTAGTTAGGTTAGTTACAAAATGTTTAATTGGCCGTACTTATCAATTCAATCGGCATTTATTGAAATCAAATTTGATAAGTAGAATGTAAAAATAAAATTTTAAACATTTTTCCTGTTTTTTTTTTTGTTAAAAAAAACATGCACTCTGACGAAGAAGAACATTGATGTTTTTATCTCTATTTTTAATACTTAACCTCTGTTCATTATCGTTCACTGTAACAAGAAAATGGTTAATTTTGGACTATTAACACAAATTTAAAACGAAAATAATATACAGGCATTCCATCTAAAATTAATGCATTTTTAGCAAAAATATGCCGTACTAAGGCAATATAATGCGCATTTCGTTAGTAATTTTGAAGCACATAAATTATAGGGTCCTTTTACGTTTCTATAAGCGTTGCCATTAAATTTTCAATCAAGTTCCTCAAATTCTCAACGTAATCCTAATTTTAATTCCAACAACGATAATTACAATAGGGATTACTGTAATAAAAGAACCAAAGGTTGGCAATAATTAAAATGCAAATGGCAGTACTTCAAATTCTTCAAAATCAACAAAGCCCAGGTATAATTTTAATGCTCTTCAGGTAGATGAGGTCAGCAGACCCCACAGTTCTCAACCCTTATTATACATTCTCTTTGCACTCATTTGGCTAATAATTACAATCAGATAAGCTACCAGCATGAAAATCCCCAAATTCAAAAGATTACAGTCTTTCTGTTTAGTTCAATTCGCCGATGAGTAAACACCTATTTAGCTCTGTGTTTTACTTTCCAACCCAATCCACGTCTTTCGGGCGTGTTTTGGTTATTTGAATAAACGCGGAGTTTTAAGTTCGTTACGCGTTTCAAGTTTATCAATTTAATTTTCGTGAAACGTCACTATTCAATGTTAATTTTTATTTAAACCGTCGAAAGCTTTACTTTATTGCTTTAATTCATGTTACAGCGGTTCGCAGTTGTTTCTTTTTCTTCGTAGCAGAGGAGTTCCGAACAAGCCGCCACCATGGACGCGATTAAGAAGAAGATGCAAGCGATGAAGCTTGAGAAGGACAATGCGACGGACAAAGCTGATGCGATGGAAGGACAATACAAGGACGCTAACGCGCGCGCCGAAAAGGTACGAGTACCAAAATAAAGTTTTCAAATTCGAAAATCTACTGCACCTCATTCCATTTTTTATACTTAAAATATCATGTTATATAGATGCAAGAAGAAGTACAGGAATTGCAGAAGAAGCTGCTCCAAGTAGAACAGGACCTCGTCATGAACAAGAATCAATTAGAACAGTCGAATAAACTTCTAGAAGAAAAGGAAAAGCAACTTACAAACGTAAGTTTCCGTATAACGTCCAATCATAAAATTATAAATTCCGATTCCAGACTGAATCCGAAGTAGCTGCCCTTAATCGCAAAGTACAACTTATTGAAGAAGACCTTGAACGTTCTGAAGAACGTCTTGCCACCGCTCAAACCAAGTTGGCCGAAGCCTCCCAAGCAGCCGACGAAAGCTCACGGTAACCGAACTAATTTACCATAATTCCCTACCCTTTATTAAAACAATTCCCTTCGGATTCCAGTATGTGCAAAGTATTGGAGAATCGTGCCCAACAAGACGAGGAACGTATGGACCAATTGACCAACCAACTGAAAGAAGCGCGTCTCCTCGCTGAGGACGCCGATAACAAATCCGATGAAGTCTCACGCAAGCTGGCCTTCGTTGAAGACGAGTTGGAAGTAGCTGAAGATCGTGTTAAGGGTGGCGATGCCAAGATCATGGAACTTGAAGAAGAATTGAAGGTAAGACCTTGCATTTACGTTTGGAGATCGATTATCGATTCCAAAATAGGTCGTAGGTAACTCTTTGAAATCTCTGGAAGTGTCTGAAGAGAAGGCAAACCAGAGAGTCGAGGAATTCAAGAAGCAACTGAAGACCTTGACCGTCAAACTAAAGGAAGCAGAAGCCCGCGCCGAATTCGCCGAGAAGACAGTCAAGAAATTACAGAAGGAGGTCGATAGGCTCGAAGGTATATTGTTTTGACATTGTTTCTCGCTTCTAGTAGGAAAACTAGCACATTGCTTAAATATTTCTTTGCTTTTGCTTTTGCAGACTTTGTGCTTCGAGAGAAAGCTAAATACCAAGGAGTTATTAACGATATCGATAAAACGTTCAAAGAAATGTCCTCGCTTAGCAGTAACAAATAACTTATTCCTTTGCTAAAAATTTAATACTGCCTATGTTTATTAAAAAATGAAAAACCTAATATTTACATTTCATACTATTTAACGTAAAATTGAAACATAATCTTTGGTAATATTTGAAAAATTAGTCAAGATAACGCAAAAACGTTCTTTGTCTTTCAAATTTTACCGGACACTTTTTAATCTGGGGAAAAAAAAAACTCAAAAGAATAATTTATATTTAAGATTTTAATTTTATTAATTTTAGTTTTTATATTAGAAAATACATTACATAACGTTTAGCTATATAGAAAGTATACAATAAAATCCATTATAACATATTTAATACCCTTCCCAAGGCCTCTATATCTAATATCTCTATTCCTTGTTCACGCCTTTTTTTTTGTATTATTGAATACCGGCATGCAATATTATCCCATCCTACTAAGCCTTGTAACTATATTACACACATAACTCGTAACCTTGTTATACTGCTACCCAACCTGCTTATGCGCAAGCCATAGACAAACGCCACTTGTAGAGATTTCGCTGTACTAATACGACTTGCTTTTTTGCTTCGCTAGATACCAGGTAGGTTTATGTTGGATTTATCAGGATTTTCGTTTTGTTTTGCATCCCGGTGTAATTGGTGTATGCCTTGCAAGGAAATCATTTGTTTTTCCATCCTATTTTTGCATCGGACTTTCCGTAATCACCTTTTTACATATTCTAGATGAACTTGGTATCAACAAAGACAGATACAAGTCCTTGGCCGATGAGATGGACTCTACATTCGCCGAATTGGCCGGTTATTAAATTCAGAAGAGGGAAAACAATACCAAAGAGAAACAAAATGACCATACTTCTTCTATTCACCAAACAAAACACTACTGTATATTTTTCTTTTCGCTAGAACTACAAGATTACATCGTTTAGCTGCCGATTTGTGAGTTGTCCACAAAAAAAAAATGGTGCTATTATAATTTTTAATTTCTTTATTATTATTATTATATTATTATAATTACAATTAATGATGTATTGATTTCTAATGTTTCTGTATTTACTGTTAATTGATTTTTGTCATGTGTAATAAATAAATATACAGATATTTATTTAAATAATTTTTTCCTTTAAAATCCTACCTTTCTTTAATGGAAAAATTATCGACATTTTTCAAAACGCGCGCCGCAATTACATCGATTAAAGAGGAATTTCGTCTTGTCGAAATACAATAATTATTTTTAACCTACCTTTTCCTCAGAAGAATTTGTTTCAGTTCATTGGTTTTCTGGGATATGCGATAGGTTGTCCCTAGGTATTTTTTTTGTTCACTCTATAATCGAATGAACATTTCACACAGTTCTGTTGAAGCAGTTTAAGCGAAATAAGTTGGAATTTTGGCGTCGATAACTGTAGATGATACTTGGATACACTCAAGCCAGGGCACATTTGAAACAGCGGACTGCGAAAGGTGAATCGACTCCGAAAAAAGGGAAGATTGTGGAAGGTGATATCAAGTTCCAGAACATCCTGAGCTTATGGACCACTTTTCTGCAATGCTGTTAACATTAAATCCTCATAGTCGTTCCTATGTTTGCTGCACTGGAACTAGAATAGTTTTTATCGCAATTTTTTGAAACCGGCGTATTTGTCTTTTAAATGTAATTTTCCCAGTTGTGCCATTGGTAGTCTTAACATCTTATAATGGAAGTATCTCTAACAAATTGAATTTAAGGAAAGAACAGAAAATCCCCGGACACTTTACACGATAATAGAATATCCTATCGTTTGATTATTGCGCAGGTAAACCAAACAAACCTTTTCTAATCTAATTTGTCGGGTAAAACGAGTGGGATGATGTCTGTTGTTATTCAAGATTTCAAAGTTCTACCGGGTGGAAACGAATGGGATGTTTACGTAAGGTGTTGGCCGTGTGACGTCAATCTGCCTTTTGTGTCTCTAATTAAATACCTTTACGAATCCTGTCATTAGCATTCGATGTGCGTTAACGTAATAAAATCAGATTATTAAAAGCATGCCCAATTTTATTGTAATAAGGTCTAAATATTTTAAATTAAAACACTAGAGGCGGTTAGAATTATCATAAAATATGAGACTAAATGAAGAATCATTGCTGAAACGGAGGCCTATTCTGCACAGCACGATAAATCCTATTATTTCAGTGGCTTGGAAAAATTGGAACATCGCTGAACAAAGTATATAGAACTATTAAACGCAAAATAATTGCGTTGTCTCCTTTAACACAGATCGTCCTCGTATTTGTTATATGTAAATTGTACATCCACGTTTTACGTGTCTCATCTTACACAGGGTGGCACAAGGTTACCCCGCAGCAATGAAATGGTTCTAGAAATCAGTCAGTTTGTGATTTTTTCTCTACTTTAAGAGTGTTGTCCATAACAGTTGACCAAGGATCAAGGACACTGGATGAACTGAAACAAGGAATAAGGGCGAAATTCCTGGCAACCTAGCTAAGATGTGCTATCTATCCCTTGTAATTTTCTGAAAGTAATATTTGGTATTTTGATTTAGTTGCTGTCAATAAAGCTTTGTCTATATTTTGTCCATATTTTACAACTTCAGAAGCCCATATTTTAAAAATAGTTAAAGTTATCAACAAAAGCTAAAAAAATGATATCTATCCGGTATAAGAATGTGCCTTTTTGACCAACTCTACATGTTTGGTAGACGTATAAATCGATTACTTCTTCTATTCTTCGCAGAAAAGTCCAAATGTCAAAGTAAAAATTATTTTCTATTGTAACGATTTGGACACCAAAGTACTTTTCTACAGTCAAGAGTAGATGTAGATTGTAAGAATATTTTTATCTGATTTTAATATAACTGGAATTTTTTTAATAATGTCGGGTTTTTCAATTGAATCATGACTAATGCCGAGCATCCCCAACATCGCGACGACAAACGCGAACTGCACGGGGTTTCCGAGCGCAAGCGTAAGCTCCAATATTGATTGCGGTGTTTCGGCCTCCACGAAGAACCCTGAGTCAGACTAAACACAGCCGTCACCTTTAACTACTGCTCGAAAAGTACGAACTCTACCTAAAACTGGGGGTTGAAAGGCCCTCGGTACAAAAGAAGTGCTTAAAATCATCGTAGTGACACAGTTCTTGAATTTGCCGGAGAAGAAGAAGCGATCACCATCTCCTGAAGATATACGAAATGGTGGTGGACGGTCCGGATATCAAACCAATCGAAAGAGGTAAGTGAATCTGCTGTTAAGCGCTTGATATTTTGATGACCTTTCCGAGTGGCAATAAGAAACGAATTTTACATGAATTAAGTTAAAGGTTAAGATGGTAATTCAATGGCTTTCATTATCACAACATGACACTTTCGTTAAAAGCATTTTGAAAAAAAAAATGGTGATAATCTCAAAGAAAGTCCATTGAAACATCTTTGATTTCCAATTTTCCCTTTTTAATTAAAATCCCATCGAATACGTCATATCAAAGATCATCTTTTTTTCAAAATGGACTCTAGTACAAAAGCTACAAATACCTTGATTCCTATTGATTGGGTGCATATATTTTTGCAAAGCGATCATATTCCTTGGTACCATTGAATACCACTATATACCTGCATAATTAACCTAATTTAAATTTCAAATACCTTTTCATGTACTTTGTACGTTCGATGGGCTTCCTTCGACTCCTACGACTTCCAGTAACTATTTATTGCGATATTTTATTGATTAGCCCGCGAATTCGATTGTTTTTTTTTTGCCTAGGAATATCTATGATAGTCTACCAGCTAGTTGTCTTCAATTTATTCTAGAAGGAACCAGTATTTGTTTAATTTTCATTTTTTGTGATTCGCATGATTCTTGACATTTCACACAAATAACATCTATTCCCTTCTTCGAACTAGAGGGATGATATTTACTTATTTACAGAAGAAAATAAGGGTGACTCATTGATAAATCTGTGAAATCATGGTAATGCGAAAATAATATCTTCTTGATGGTATTTTCAGGAGAAAATGATCAATTTGTTCAAGTTTGAGGAATTTGCTTATTTACTTGAATCATTTGAAGCATATTTCATTACTGCCCAACAGGCACCAGAGCAGCAACTTCAAGCATTAGATAGCATTTCAAAAATAGAATCTCTCCTTCACAACAATCTCTTAAATGAAATCGTTGATTTGATGCAGGTAACTAATAAGAAATTTGTCAACAAAGTCGTTTGATAAAAGCCTGGGGAAACCTTATTTTCTCCGTGATTAAATCATAACTTCAAAGTCTGCAACCAATTAGTTAGGGAGCAAAATATAGGAAGAACTTAATAATCAAGAGCTTCAAAATTGACTATTACCAAGAAAATGAACCACCAGCAACCAAAATTACGTTTCAAATTTTCCACCAACAATATCTTAATTAATCGATAAACAAGTAAGGTAATTTACCTCACTATTCAACTACAAACAAATTATGCCTCGTTCAAAGTTCAAATTACGTGATACGCACTTCGTTGAAGAAGACCTGCGTCCAGTGACGGCAAGCTCAAGTTTCGCAATTAATCTGCGTAGTCTAACGCGTCATTTGTTCTCTATATGTATGCTTGTAATTTGCCTTCGATAGATCGAGGAATTGTATCGAAGCGACTTGGGACGTTAATTGATAGCCATTGTTTCAGAAACAAAACGATTTGCTATTAGAAGTTGTTTTATTGACGTTTTCAAGTGTTTGTTTGTGATAAGTTTATTGTTTTGAGTGAAATTTTCCATTGTTTTTACTCAAATTACTTGAGTTTGTTTTACATGGTAAATTATGGTTTCCTAATTCAAGGATTGCTAGAAACAAATATAATCTCTAGTAAAATCTCCAATGTGCGAGCTTTAAGATATGATACGTTTTCAAAGATCTTGCATTGGAATGAACAGTAACTGAACAGGATTTAAACCTAAGTAAAACTTGGAATTTATGCAATTTAACATTTTTAGAATAACCTTTGTGGGCATTATATACTCCATTTTTAAAAACAAATATTTGAATAGGTTGTAAAGCACCTGTTGGTCAATAAAGAATATTATCAAAAAATATTTGATTCTACTCTATTAACATTTTTTTCTTTAGTTTATAAAAGTAAAAAAAAATAACATCCCGTTATAAATTCTAATTTTACACTATATATTCACTATTTTACCCCAATAAAGCAATAATTCATTCTTCCTATGTTCAGAATTCGCTCCTAAAGTAAAACTTTAATACCAGTCCTTTAATCCAAGGCAATTTCTTCGCGACAGACCGGCACCTGTATGAAAACCTGACATTGATCGATATCCACGGCACTAATAAGACACGAAAACATGGGAAAGCAATATTCCCAGTGTGCTAGCCGTAAACATTCTCTCTATGTGCGTGGATAGGCTTTAACTTTGCTAAATTTCCAACGGTTTCTTACGGTTTTTTTTTTTTTTGAAGAAAATAACCCTCCAATAAGAAAAAAATAACTTGAATTTTTACGGAAATCTTGTGTAAAACCGGTATTTATTTAATTCAATTACAGTTACGTCTCCTAAGATAATAGCGATATGTCTCTGCGCTGCTGTCTTCATTCTATGTCTAGCGGCCGCTACCTGCTATTGCTACCGTCAGAGACGGCTTCAAAGAGCGAAAAGACATGGACCGGATCAACCTCTAGCGTTTCACACGCATCGCAGGCCAACGGCGGTCAAGAGTCCTGCTGGGGCTACCACTCATTACTTAAAGAAGAGCCCAAGTCCGACGGGACCTAATAAAACGCCACCTGGTGTACGTATATAACTGTAATGGGTTTCTTGATGATCTAATAATGTTACGATTTAATTCATTTATCGAAAACGCTATTGGTAAAATGTTTTCTGTTAAACATTTTTACTTTTTGTTTAAATCTTATTTAATTTATGAACAGCAGAAGCTAGATTTCTTAGAAAAAAAAATATATATCGACTCCTATTTTCTATTACTAACTTTCGTCAACAGTTAAATTGCATGTCCCGTGAGCAAGTGAGCCCAAAGCGATTAAAAGTGGGACTAGATTGTCTCCTATGACGCCAACCTGTTTTTCTTTTTTTTTTCTAAAACACCTAGCTTCCGTCGTACATAAACTAGTATGAAGTGAGATGCTTTACTGTATGTGTAATAGGTGTCTGTACCTACCACACCGAGCCCAACAGGAAGCGGTGGACCATTAGAAAACGGAGTTAGTAGCGGAACCGAAAGACCTGAGCCAGCCCCGCCTGCAGTGAAGGATACTTTTCAGGCCGAATGTGAAACTCACGTCCCTAGCAAAGAAGAAATCGAAACAAACGAGAAAAACCTACAACAGAGCGCTTCGTATCTAGGACAATTAATCTTCAAATTGAGGTTCTTACACTCTAAGCGAGGTTCCAAATTTTAACTGTTCAACGTTGACATTCTTTTAGATATAAACACGATAAAAACGCCTTGATTGTCTCCGTCGTACGTTGTCGAGATTTGCCAGCGAAGGATCCAAATTTGGGCTCAAGTGATCCATATGTCAAGCTTCAATTATTACCTGACAAGCAGCACAAAGTAAAAACTAGGGTTTTACGCAAGACCAGGAATCCAGTATACGATGAGGACTTCACGTTCTATGGAATTAGTTTCAATCAATTACCCAGCATCACCCTGCATTTTGTAGTGCTCAGTTTCGACAGGTATTTTCTTACGTAAAGGCGATCATTTTAATTGGTGATAAGTGATAAATGTTGAAACTAAATTGAGTTTTTTCCCGTTTTTTATAGGTATTCTCGGGACGATATAATAGGGGAAGTATTCTGTGCATTGAATTCGATCGATGTAACTCAGGCTGAAAACCAACAGATGGCGTTGTGTAGGGAAATCCAACCAAGGAGTTTAAAGGTAAGGGCGTTATAGATGGTAAAGCCTTTGACGATTTAATGAGATGGTACCGATTTGGAATAACTGTTATCAATAATATTGTATATTTCGACTTTCTTTTTTTGCAATTTATCATCAATCCTCTCTAATAGGTTTTATTCTTTACAGATAAGATCACAGGGTCGAGGCGAATTGCTAGTCTCACTATGCTGGCAACCAGCTGCAAATAGACTCACAGTAGTCGTATTGAAAGCAAGAAATCTACCAAAAATGGACGTAACTGGTCTCGCAGATCCTTACGTCAAAATTTACTTGCTCTACAATGGTCAGCGCATTGCCAAGAAGAAGACGCACGTGAAAAAGAGAACTTTGAGCCCGGTCTTCAATGAAAGCTTCGTATTCGATATACCAGCCGGTGGAGAAACGTTGGAGGCGGTCAGTCTGGAGTTTTTGCTCCTCGATTGGGATAGGGTTACCAAAAACGAGGTGAGGGAGAATTTTGAGTCGTACTTATTTTTTTTTCCGACAAAAATTCCTTTTAGGTAATCGGAAGGTTAGAGCTAGGCGGCTCTAAATGCACAGGCTCTGCTCTACATCATTGGAACGAAGTATGTAACTCTCCAAGGCGTCAGCTAGCAGACTGGCACAAGTTACGTGAGTGAATGTAGCTGACGCCAACTGAAACACAATATAGAATTTATATTTACAAAAAAAATATATGTCAGTCCAGTCCAGTTTCCTAAACTATATGTTAAGTAGTCAAATTGAAACAAAAAATAAAATACTCATATATAGGAAAGTAGATCTACAAACACCAAACGAAAGAAAAATATAATTAAGTAGGTTTATAATTTCCGTGTAGTACAAGAGGAAGACATATTATTTGTTTAATTTACGAATAAGCAATAAGATATCTAAAAGATTATATCAAAATTTATGTATACATAGGCGTAAAATCAACGAAATGTTATATAACCTTCTTACACGTTCTATTTTATGATAATTCGATGCCGGATGGTTGGTACTTAATAGGGTTAAAATGCAGTTTTTAGCGTGGGTTTTATTTCTTGCGCGACACATCTTTTAAGAGAAATCGAAAATTGTGACATCCTGCAAACAGTAAATAAAACTACGATTATACGAGCAGTTTTAACGTTACCAAACATCAAATCTAAATGTTAAAAGGCACCCGGTATATTACTAATGATGGAGCACTCTGTAGATACCTCATTATATACTTATGTGCTACATCCTAATCAACTGACATGGACTGACTAGAAAAATAATAAAGATAATAAATTAAATAACTAGAACTATTCGATTAATTATACATAGATATGATGTACTTGTATCTGTACTTTAATAACATTCCAAAGTTACTAAAAAACAGACGTAGCATTTGCAGAAGTAGAAAATTAAAATTAAAATTAACAGAAAAATACAAGCGAAACAGAACGAGTGACATACATATGAACATAACGAAGGATAAATGATCTGTAGATACAGGGTGAGTCAATTACATGAAAAGAATTCTTAAAATATTTTTTTTAGATGTGATTAAATTCGATGTATTCCTGGGTTCTTCTAAAACTGTCAAATAACACATTTACACGATTACCCAACAAAATAACTTTAGAGACACTGTATTGCATATCCTACTTTACGAAGATATGAAACAAAACGATTTATTTGAAATCGATGATTTGTTTATGAATCTTTGACACACCCTGTGTATAATTTAAATAAAATAAAACCTAATAAAACGAAAGAAATCTGAAAGCTTTGAATCATATTTTCCCGCTAAATACTATAACTATTAACAACAAGAATAAATATGAATATTTTAGATTCTAAGTAGACACCTACATGTAAATATTAAAAAGGGGAAAAAGAATAATAACAAATAAATAATAAATGTTAGACCTTGAGGAAATTCTTTCACGGAATGAAATGAGAGACATGAAATTAAATTACAAAATTATTGCTTTCTATATATGTATATGTATATGATATATTATTTGTTAGAGCGCTAATAAGCTGAATTTATTAAGACATGGAGTGAGGATGATTATAACCGAAACGTTGGCTGAATAAATACGTTGCTTTCCAGGTAAATATTTACATGCAATGTTTTATTCTACCAATTTCTGGTTAAGATTAACAAAGAAAATTTTGAAGGGTTTGGCTCCTTTTTAGTTGAAAGAGTGTGATATAGGCTTAAGCTCAGTACCAATTAAGTAGGCACAAAAATATGAATTATTGTTACATTTATCGGTGAATACAGAAAAAATCTTTGCTTTACAGTATAAAATACTGTTTATTTTTTCTTATTTAAATTAAATGTTGTATCCAGAAAGAGAATGTTCCACTGTTTATCTATCAACGCATTTGTTAACGTTATTCGTTTTACGTAAAAAAGATGTACAGGATTAAAACCAACCCGCATAATAATTACTTTCAATTATAAAAAGAGTAAAAAAAAGAAAATTGAAATATAAGAAAAAATGTATCGGGAGATTCTATCTGAATATGGGCATTAAAAGAAATTAAACTCTATTAATAACGATACAATAAATTAAAAAAAAAAAACAAATAATTGCAATTATTATCACCAATTACCTACTATTACATAATCTATATAGTTATACTTTATTGCACTTTCGATTGATACATGTATGATTATTTTAGACTCGAAAATATTTCTAATTCTAATTATTATTATATGTGTATATATGACAATTACAAAGAAATAAATGGATTACTCATTTTCAAGTAAAAAAGAAGAAGTTTGAATTGCTAACCTTGTACTGAGATTACACATTTGCATAATTGCTAACAATGAAATAAGGGGTTGATTAGAAAAACAAACAAACGTGTAAATATTCCTTTCTTTTTATACTCGGTTGTTACCTTTTGTAAGTCCACGATGTACTATTTTGGATTCAAACCTATGAATTGCGGGACTGGCTACGAGATATTAGACTTTTTTAATACAACTTTTATTTTTTATAACAACTAACCACAATAATTCAATACAAAAAAAAGAACAAGGATTAACGTATTATCCTAAATAAAAATATAAAAAGAAAATATTTGATAATGTGCCCTCTACGGCCAGGTATTATAGGTAGTTATCGAGCCGTCAACTTACATTGAAGATATATGATATATACGACGATACTTCTTTCCATCATCATTTCAACTTTAGAAGCATTCCATTTCGTTAGAATTGAACTAATTGGTCCAGTTTTAACGAACTCTTTTTAAAAACAAGTAACTCGCATCCTGTAAATTTTCTGGGCTTAGAAGTAGAGGAATCAAGCTTGTTAGAAAAATTATTTTCAAGATGAACAATTTTGGTTCATCTTGAAAATCTTTCAATCATCTTTCTTATTAAGAGTTTGTCAAATACATTATGCATAAATACCCTAAAACATGTTTATTGCAATGAGATTGAATTAAGATACGGAATAATATTCTGGTGAGGTTCTCCGAACGTATTTATTGAGTGGATACTAGTCACGCAAAAGAGCATTCTTAGATCTATGGCTTGTGCACCATATAAAGAACATAGTTAACAGAAAAAGTTTTCATTTACATTAATTTCGTAGAGATATTGAAGCAAAAAAGGCATTCAATAGAGCAACTGGAAACAAAGACGAGGGGCATTTTTGCATTAACATTTCCTTCGCTTATTTTCCAGAAGTAGTTCTTGGTTAATGTTTTGATTTATAGGAAAAACTAAATTTTACGCTGACGTTTCAAATTTGAACCGCTCATCTTTTAATCGCATATCGTAAATTTTCCACTTGTGATTCTAAATTTTAACAACTGCAAACCGTGCCAAAAATTCTCTAATAATACAGCGTGTAGGTACTTAACGTTTGGCGCATAACAACGATCGTCACGGACGAAGATGACAAAACTGATCGTCACTGAATTAAATTTACTATTTCAGTTTTTGAACGTACGTAAAATCCACATTTATGTAGCGTATATTCCCGGTGGGTCTATTTCAGTTTTCTTTCAAAAAAGACGTTTTCCTCAGCCGCGCCTTCACATCCGCGATGTGAATGAACCGCGTAAGATACACTCAGTAACAAATACGGTATTTACGTTAGATACAGCGGCAATGTCTATTACGCTAACGTAAGTCCACCAGCAAACCAGTTGCATATTTTGTTGCTAATTTGTTGTTAATTTTACCTAATAATTTACCTCAACCGTAATAGATATAATTAGGTGTACCGCAAGAATCTAATCTGGAGCCACTATGATTCTTGCTTTATACGGATGATTTATCTTAAATTGTATTTACTTCCTACTATCCTATGCTGAAAATTTAACAGTCTTCCCACTTCTGGTCTTATTGGAATCTTTTCCGATTCTACACTTAGATTTCTTTCAATCTTAGCGAATTGCACAAATTTGCGTTTAAAACGTCGGAACTTATGCCAAGAACTAGCAAAGATTTTACGGATACCACAAAGATTAAGCTGCTGTGCTGACAATCTTGTGGTGAGTAATTTGCCCGAATTTGCTAGCATAATAAGGTACCCAATTTTTATTGCACCCTCTAACAAATTGGAGCGGGTCCTTCGAAGATTCTTCAGCAGTTTTCTCACTATTTCAAAATTTTGATTGCACTTCATTTAGCTACGTTTCGTCGCACGTACTGTCGACCTTTTCAGGCATTTCAGGTTAGATGACAATAATTTTTCGATAAATTTTATTGTTTATAAAGGTAAGCAATTAAATATGTACATGTTTGTGACGTAATTGTAGAATAAGAAAGTTAAGTTTATTACATAGAAAGGAAAAGAAACAAAATTTCAAACAAAAATGGAGGACATTGCGGGAGAAAGAAACAATAACTTAAGCAGGATGTATAGGTATAGGTAATCAGCAGATTGGTTTCTTAACTCAGTGAGTAAAATCGTATTCTTTTGGCACGGACTATACGAGGCATTATCATGTATTTAAACGAATCTGAAACGTGGACAATTTTACGTAAGAAGGTAACCGCCAAGATTGCCAAAATATTATTGGAACGTCGGGGGCCGAGATAGTAACTCGCTTATTGTGTAGGTTTGAATTTTTTTCCTGTCGCATAGTCTATACAGCTCGCGTCCCAAATCAACCCGATAACGTTTTCTTGATAATTCTAAACGAAGACGATTTGTATATTTACTCATTCGCTCGCAAGAAAACCTTGCATAGTGCGTATTAGCGTACAGACGGTATACAAATATAGAAATCTAAGGAAGCATTCATATAAATAAACCACATACAGACTGTAGATATGCAAACGCTATTAACTAAAAAAACTTATCTCGTCGAGTATAGCCGTATGAATTGATAGCGTACGGAGATAAGGCCCCCGAACACATCAGGAATATGACAACGATAATGTCATCAAATTTGCCCGAGATCTTGCTGAGGAACGCGGTCGCGATGTTCGTGGACGACGAGTACGTTAACATTAGGCGTTCGCCGAACAAAGAGGCTGCCCAAAACGAACCGGTGGCGTTGCCCGCCAAGTTCTCACGTTCGAAATCGTTCAGGGAGTCGTTTAAGATCACTTTTAAGCGCAACACGATGATCACGCGAAGTTTTGCGCGTTCGAAATCCAGCGATTGCGTCTCCGAAGGTAAGTACACAGCTGGAAGGAGGTGTATTATCGCGCGCTAAATGGGCGAATTCGATTTGTTGCTGATGATGTTGTTTTCTTTGTGAATGACTAGATGAGAAGCAAGAGACTCCCGATAGGAGGTCTACGTCTGCTTCGCCGTACAGAGACGATATAAAAGCGGATCAGAGGTAAGCGTTTATGGTTAGATAAAGTCCGGCAAACTCGGTTTTCGGCTTTATATTGAAATAACTTAAGTGTTGTGTATATTTGCGTATATAAAAATGTATTTTTAGTTGAAGAATATCAACGTACTCATCTCGATTCGATGTTCATGTATTCGATGTATCATTTTGAAGGTGTTATATTTAGATAAAAGATGTAGGTTGATTTAACATAGAAACTTTAAAACACAACACATTATAAACTCTATACAGTGTGCTTCATAACTTTAGGAAACTGTATTTTCGAATTAAGAATCTAAATTCTAGAAAAAAATTCTTCTAATGTTATCGAATCATCATCGAAAATAAAAAATTAAGTAGGTTGAGACAAATCTATCTCATTATATTTATAATGCAATGAATTCTTTTCCTGACAAAAAAGGAAAAAAAGATTATTAGAGCACATTTATTTGAATCAATTGCATATCCATCATGCTATGAATATTACAATTAAGTTAATAAAGCTACAAAATGACCTAATTTATCTTACCACTTACATCGGTAATAAAAACAAAATGAAACTCAACTTCTTCAGAATACCAAGCACAGCTCCCGACATAAATCGACGAAATCCCTTCAGTGCAATAAGATGTTGAAGTCCCCGATAAGAAATCAATTGCATTACGTGTTTTTAATTACGAAACTTTTAGGAATATTACCAGTAGAACATCAATTCAAAAATCCAAAACTTACACGCAAATCATTGATATTGGCATATTCTCTGCTAGTTTGCTTATTGATTTTATTCGGTTGCGTTTCATATACTGCAGCAACCTATTTCCAGGGTTTCCATATATGGGCTTTGCGTAAGTAAAGATTTTAATCAATTATGAACCATTTTAAGACAAAGGTATTTAAAAAATTGATTGACTTTTTTAGTACGTGGAGTCGAGTTCGGCGGTGGATTATTTGCCGCATTGTATTTTCTATATTTATCTAAATGGAAACTGGGCATATTTACGAAATTGAATGCAACAAATAATTTGCTAAAGCAGAAATTAAATTTCCAACGCTCGAAAGATCGTAAAATAATCAATATTCTCCTATTTTTATTCTTTATATCCTACCATAGTAAGTCCTTAAGACCCATAAAATTATTCCGTATAACATATAAAACGTGTTACGTTTTAGTGGAATTTGGGTTAAATCTTTTGAATAGAATTGAAGGATGCCAGCTCTTTATAGCAGCTTTGAATTTAAAAGATCATAATTGCATTTACTTCTTACATCGGGATCTTTTTTGGTTTTACCCAGAATCGAAGGTTGTAGTTTTGTTAGCGGAGGTAATTCCATCAAAACTTGAAGTATCAAATACACGCGTACCTATTTGTAGTTATCGAGATATATCTCATGTCTCTGTCTGCATTGGTCTTTTCTTGTTGTTACAACAATAGGTATAGATTTGACTATCAAATTTGAAGACTTCAATCGAGAATTATCAATGTCATCAGATCTGGTGAGTTATTCGATTTATAACGTATATTTTTAATAATCTCGTAGTATTATTCGGAAATAATTTGGAACAAATGGCGAAAAATCTACAACGAACTAAGTAATACAGCAAAATATATGAATGATGAATTATCATTTATAATTACAATAACCTTTATGGCTAACATAATAATTCTGTTTATTAGTTTCTCTTTTATATACAGGTGAGTTTTGGGTATTGATGTCAACTATTGCTGGCCAATATTATTATTTGCATGCTATACCTTTTTAGGCCATTATATAAACTGTACACAATCGTCAATTTCTTATCTCTGATCCATACTACAATACGTATTTTGTTAGCTACGTATTTTTTCAACAAACTTTCCACGGAATCTAAACGTACAGGGAAGATAATCAACCGCTGCGGGTTAAATAAGTCCAATAAGTTCGAGATTAAAATGCTACAATGGCAAATTGCTTTCGATGACGTTAGTTTTAATATTTTGGATAGTATCTGTATCGCCAAAAGCTTTATAATCAAGGTATTTCACCCAGGTTACAATCAGTCCGATAGGGCCAGCTAACTTGGATTATTATTTTTTAGATAATCACCGGACTTATAACATTTCAGATAATACTCACGCAGTTGAGCAGTCGATTTCCTAATGCTATGGAAATGAATGATGGCAATTCTTCTTCTTCAATAGATATTGGAAATTAATATTTATTTACTCATTTTTTTGTATTAAATGTCTCTTTAATTGTTTGGTGCAATAGTTATCTTATGGGCAAAGATCGACTAGTAATTTTGTTACTTCTTTATAGTTTTATAAGCGAGGTAAAGATTGAGAATTTTTATAATCGCATGCGGTAGAACACAGCTCATTACCGCCACGGAATGGAGCATAATACAAGAACTAGACGCTCACGAAATCACTCATATGAAAAAGAATAAACGGGGAAAAGGGTCCACTTAGCCACTCAATGAACGTACATATATTAAAATCCAAGGCTGCGTTAATGATATTTTTAGATTCACGCATATTTTCTGGCATCTACGTTTTGCTAACACCCATTACCCAATCGCTTTCGAGTTTTACCTCGTCCTATAATCCTTTTGTTATTGTTGGCGCCACGATATTGACATTGAGTCAATAATTGGGAGAATTTAATCCACTTCACTAGTTCAAAGAATGCAGTTTCGCGTTGTTAGCCTCCCGTGTACATTTGTAATTAGGACATCCAGGTGCCAGTACCTTTATCCGCGTTGTACATGCAAGCTAGAGTCCAATGTTTACGACTTGAGCCGTCCAATACGTATTCCTTGCATAATAATATACTATTCGTTTCACCGACGTCTAAATAGTAATTATTACAACGTTTGTACATAAGCCACTTCGGTTGATTAACGCTTATTGGATGCTTGCAATTGTTAAGATCCCGTTCAGAATTATGAAATTGGTTAGGTTTTTAAAGCAATAATAAACATTCTTTTAAAATCGAGCATTGTTTCCAATTAGAGTTTCTCCTGAAACATTTTCCTAGTATCGACTTAAAATTTCGGGCGAATCATGAAGAGTAGCATTATATTTTGTCTGTTCTGCTTGTTCTTTCGATTTTTTTGCTACGGATATCTTCCCGGAAGTTTACTAATAGGTTCAAATTCTAAATATTGACAAATTGGTGCGGAGTGTGCCGATACTTTTGTATAGTTTGCCATGCTACCCCACAGTCCTTGCTATCATCATTATCTAAATATTGATTTGGACTCAAACCATTTGTTAATGGAATGTTGAAAAATACGTCCAGAATTTATTAAAAAATGTGAAAAGATGTTTTTGACACTATTTAAAAGAATAATTTTTTAACTCAATGGATACTTCCTTGATTCGATGAAATCTTTCTCTCTATACAGGTGTCGCTGTGGAGAAATGTCGAGACTACGAAGACTTTTCAAAGAATTTCAAATTTAGCAAATCATTATTGGTCAAACTGAAATAAATAAAGTGTCAAGTTTGCTGGTATGTGGTGAACTATCCTCCCCGAATAAATCCTTAATCTTTGATTTCTCGTCTTGTTCGGTTTAAAAGTTGTACAAAAGTAGCATCTTAAGTTTTTACATATTACCGCTAGAAAGCGCTATTGAGATTTAACATTACCATTTTCATAAAATTGGACATTTGTTATTATCGAATCAGTGGCAGCACAAAAATACAGCGAATTTGAATCATTTCTTACGCTTTTAGTAAAGGCCTAACACAACAACAATGCTTCGAATTGCTTCGTCCTTTTGGTAACGAAGCACTGCACAGAAAAGACTGTTTCCAACCGGTCTCGAGAATTTCATGGTGGTCTTTTTTAAGAAGCAACCACGCAGAATCCACATTTATACGAGAATTACATTAGCTATATTTATAGTCACACTTGAAGTCATTCCATCTCAAATCCTGATCCTTATATGCAAGAATTCTTCGAAAATGTTACCATCTAGCACTGTTAAACGTTTATGGAGTAAATTTTAGAAAACAAGAAAACAAATTAGCCATGATTAGTAAACAATAATGATCCTACAATATTACTTGATAGAACTCATTTACCAAAAAGAGATGTTTATGATTGTTTTTAGATATTAACTACATAACGAATCGAGTTAAATATTTTTATCATGGTTGATTGGAGTCGGAAACGCATATTTCTATATTACGCATCACAAATCTTGTTAAAATACGTATTTCAATTTTCTATCTTGTCCGGTAAAGATCCGTCATGGTGAAATAGTTGCGGCCGCGCATTACTATTGATTGAACAAAGGTACTCCACGCGGACATGCTAGACTGTATCCGCATAGCAGTTAAAAATGTTCCGCATATAACAGGAAGAGATTTTTGGAAGTATAGGATGAATAACTTGACCTTTATTGATGTTTATTATGTATTAATGTTGTATTGATGTTAGCAGCTGGTCAATAAGTGTCGTGAATGGTAATTATCGACATTGTTCGCGAATCCCATTTACGTAATGAAAGCAATATGAATTGATAAAAGATATCTGGCTATTGAGGAAATTGATATTGTAGATCTAATGGAATATATTGACTGTTACTATGAGAATAGAAATTATGGTTTTATAGTAATTTTTCATTTCATCATGTCTGTGTCTGTTTGCGAGAAACTTGCGAGTTTTGTGGTATCTTGCAGCAACTTTCTGGGTCACCCCATCTTTAATTTAGAAAGAACATATGCCTCACCTTTGCTTCAAAAATTCATCCATGGTGCATCCAAAACTGAGTATTCTCTATTATTTTTCATAAAAAAACAAGATACATCACATTTTTTTATGACATTCTTCATCACCAATTAACGCAACCATAACACATGCATCCAAGATTTCGAATCTTTCGACATTCTTCTACAAATCAAACGCTGGTGATGGCAAAATTTCCCTGAATTCTTTCCCACTTTTCGCAACGAAGACGAGCAGAGCAAAGACCTTGCGCAGAGATCGAAACAAACGCTACTAGCCGTCCGGCCCGAGCAGGTGCCAGCAGAAGCAGCGTCGAAACTGTGCGAGTCCGGTGCGATCCCGGAAAATAGCAACAATTCCATACATGCTAGTGCAAGACGAAGATTCACGTGCTAAGAGCAAGCTGCCCGATTTTCGTAAATTAAACTGAAAAACCGCGTT
The DNA here is from genome assembly GCA_902654985.2 of Oryctes borbonicus. Classification (NCBI taxonomy): domain Eukaryota; kingdom Metazoa; phylum Arthropoda; class Insecta; order Coleoptera; family Scarabaeidae; genus Oryctes; species Oryctes borbonicus. The sequence goes on along the minus strand of LR736885.1, from coordinate 2,621,976 downwards.
TAAAACAAGAAATAACCACTTTATTGGATAATCGGAAGGATTAGGGTTTGAGGTTTCAATTTTATTTGTTATTTAGAGATTTCGGTTGCTGTTTCATTTAAACATAAAATAAAAAAAACTTGTGGAAAATTCGTATTTCACAAAGAGAAAGCGTTTTTTTATTACTCTAAGTGATTCTCTTTAATTGTGCTGAACGTAAAGGTCCCTTGGTTTAAAATACTGTAATATAAAAGCAGTGAATTTTTCCCCAATATTTAATCTGCCAGGTAAGCCTCATAAAACAATTTAGTTTGAACCGTTTTCATCTCTTTTCTATATTATATTCTGAGATGTAATGAAACATTTTTTATCCTCATGTATGTCAGTAGTTTCTAGCATCATAAATATTATTCACCCTCCTGACCTTGTACCTTACTACCCGCCATTTTGAAGTAAGTAGAGTTTGTTAAATTTTTATTTAATATAATTATCTAGTATAATTGTTGAAGTTCCTACTTAATACGTAGAAAAAATTATGCTGTCGAACCTTTCGATAGTAGTTTCTGTTATGCCCATTATATATATGATGTTCTTTTTCAACTGTTAAGAAAAGCACATAATTACTAAATTGTAAATAAATAAATTGTGCTGTTATTAGCAAATAAATCAAGCATGTTATTGATATTACATTATATACAGTATGTAAATTAAATATGTTTACATGATACTTTGAATATTTTTTATTCGATGCGCATTATATCTTAGTCTAACGATTTGCATTTTTTTTTAAATCTGGCCAGATGATATTATTTTTAAAAAATGTTTCGCCTTCTAATCTTTCCACCACTCCACCAGGCTGAGGCTAACACGAATCTTTAGCAATTTGGCCTAATTTAAATCTACAATAAGTGAGATCACCATGGTGAGACTCGAAAATAAATCAGGCTGTATAGGGTGTTTCAAATAAATTGTTCTAAATCTATACGTAATAGAATTAATTAAGCAGCCGTGAATAAACTGAAATAAAAAAATCATATTCGATTTATTTGTAAAATTATATATTCGTCAAATGCGAATCTCCCCTTTATTTGGAGAATAAGTGGACTTTACCATCCTGTATATAGGGTATGTTTGAAACAACCTTGTAGATATAATGCAGGACTGCAATCCAAAGAATTTTTTTTTTATTGTACGAGAAAGACTGTCGAGAATTTTTAAAATAAGCCCGTATACACATATTCCAGTTACACATTGATGGATGAATTAAACTTAAGCGTCATTTCTTCTGCCATTTACGTGAAATTACGTTACGGTGACCGGTTGCCTAAACCAACAGCGAGCGTATTTGCATTACAGAAAAGGTTACGTCAACAAAAGCTGTCCACGTGCGGAGTGTAGAAATATTAATACGTATACAATGTAGAGAGATGGAGTTGTTTTTCCAACGTTCAATAAAGCTGATTTACTTTGGGTTTATCGATTTAATGTTAATGTTGCACGTTTACAAGTATTCAAGTGTTTGCCTATTTGTAAATAATTTAACTTCTAGTTTTGAATAATGAAATTTACAATTGAAATATGTATAGATTGAAAACATTTCTCTTGTAATTTGAAAGCTTTTCTAAGTGAACATGTTTCTAGCTTTTTTTACGTTTTTTTCAAAATGCAAAAGCTTCAGCCCCATACAATTTGAATAAATCCTAATTTCTGCTACTTAGTGTAATCAGGTCGCTAAGACCTCTTTCAAATTTAAAATAACCTTTGCTACTCCTCAAGGTAGACATCAGAAAAGCCACGTGATTTGTACATTGAGCAATTCCGATGCTTTTTATAGACCAACTTAATCAAAGAGAAATTACGCTTGTCTACTTTTGAACAAGATTGAATTGTTGGCAGCAGTTTTCTAAACTCTTGAACGCATACTAAGATCTGGACTGTATAAAAGAAAATCAATTTACAAGGCCTAAATCGACGTTTCTCAAACTTTTTAATTACGGAACCTATTTTTTCACGGAACCCAAGTTTTCAAGTTAACCGCGCATTGGGCTCGCTCAAAGCGAAAAAAACATATTATATTTGACTTGACGTTGCGCTGATCATGCTGTCAGCTTCTTCAGAAGATTTCTAAAGACTGTCAGTGATCAGCGAAACGTCAATTCGAATATCAAGTACGCGACAACACCCGAAAGGCATTTCTGCAATGGATTACGGTCGTGAAAGCCTACACTCAACCATTCGAATATGCCCTGCTAAAGCAGTTTGAGCGAAATAAGTGGGAGTTTTGGCGTCAATTAATAACTACAGATGAAAGAAAGATACACCAGTACGCTTTTCAAGCCAAGGCGCAGTTGGACAGTGGGTGAATCATTCAGGAAAGTGACAGCGACTGTTTTTTTGGATGGTCATTGAGTTTTAATTAATAAAACCGGTTAACGGCTATCTTGAAAAAGGAAAAACAATTTCGAAGGAATATTACGCGTCGTTACTTGACAACCTCAAAGCAGAAATTGCGGAAAACGGACGCATTTGATGAAGAAGAAGGTTTTGTTCCACCAAGACAACGCATAGTCTCACACTTCATTTATTAATTACAGATTAAAGAGATGGGAGCATCGCTGGGAAAGGTGTATACACTCTTGAGACATAAAACTGTATTTGACAAAAAAGTACCTTCTTCTGTGACTGTTTTCAGACTAGCCTCGTATTCTCTTCTTAGTTGGCATTAATAACGTGCCCAGGCGTAAATCTGATTTTGTATTCAGATGATATCAGCTTTATTGCTTTAGATTTTGATTTCGAAGATTTGAATAAGATGTTAGTGTGTCACTATTAACCCCAACTCTTTGCGAAAAGTATTTCTCCTATCAAAATCGAACAATATTAGTCAATTCTTATCATTTTTAACGTATAGAATGTAGAATAGCTCCATTTATTTATTTTTACCTTTTGAAACAGGAAATGCTCATACATCGACTAGATTCTCTTAAATTATCTATCTAACAACTACAAACAATTCCATCAAGATTTAAATAAGTATTCTTTTATTTCCCCCACATAGAAATATCCTTTGGATAAACCCAGGATGACATTTCGCGGTACCTCCTACGTACTATGATGTTCATTTTATTCGTATGCAGGCGTTACACTCCCATTTACTCTTCAACGTTAATCATCAACGATGACAAGCGTCATTAGAATGACACATACAGAGCCAAACAGGAGTTAGATGCTTATCGTTTGGAGACGAGTTTAACGTAAGCCGTATGCGTTGCGTTTGATTAATGAATTTGATTAAATAAAATTAATGAAATACACGGTAGTTACTAACATCGCTTGGTATTACTCCGATAAATTATTACATCTGTTGGTAATTGTTGTAATACGCTTTTGTAATTCGACTAAATGCGTTGGTGAACTTGCCCCTTCGTTCGAGAGTTGGCCTACTTCCGTATCTGGAAAGGGAGCTTTTATGAAATCTAGGTCAGGGATGTTGTTCGCTGGAAAATTTTACCCGCTATGCACTTTAAAGCGAAATCCACTTTAAGTTCATTGTAATCCTGTGTGGCAAAATTGAAGATTTACGAGGTAAACATTAAAAAAATTGCTTCTATCAAGATGGGGAAATTGCAGAGTTTAAAGACACGTCATTGTTTTTAAGAAAGCCGTGTTAATGGGTTGAGATATCTTAATTGGTATTTCCTGATTTTGCGATGTGAGTAACAATGCTCTTATTGTGTATTAGAAAAGTTAGAGGTATCAAAAGCCTCAAACTCCTACACTAGGATCCTCTTCCTTCAGTTCAGTGGGTGGTAAGAATGGTCTGCTAAAGTGATGATATGATTTCTGCCGTCTCTAAATCTTCTTGGCAGTGTGATATTTTAAGTTTTTATGATCTTCCAATTAACGAATTAGCATTCTGAGTTTCTCCATTTGTAGAAGAATATTACTGCCATTGCTGAGCCTGATGTGAATGTTTTCGCCTGATTTTGTCCCAATTTCCTGTTTGAACTCATCAATTTATTCCTTCGACCCATTAATAGCTTGAGACCAATCAGAAAGAAATGCGGTTTTTGCAAATTCTGTATATATTCGTGTATTAAGTCAGGTTCATACCTACAGGTTTTGGGAACTTTTAGTGTTGTCCAATTATCTACGAAAATATCTATAGTTGCACGTCCTTTTCTTTTCCCACTTCTCTCTTTAGTACACAAATCTAAAGCAAAAATCTCTCCTTGGAAGATATATTAACCAATTAACATAAACTAATTTCCTTTAAGTGTACTACACTTACATTGCACATATTATAGAAGCTATGAATTTAATAAGACCTATTATTCTATCTAACTTGCAAATTGCTCGCCCACTAGTTCATATTCAAGTACGCTTATCTGTTATATATAATAACCCGGACAAATAGTTCACCTCGTCATATCATCGCCCTAATAACTCTAGTTCCCCCCATTTTTAGAGATTAGGCTCGTTAGCATCGCCGTAATTATCGTGTAAAAATGAACACGGTCGGCCGTCCCGTATAGCAAACGTTGCTATTTCCCTCGCATGGTAGAAATTATCCAATTAGTTCCTAGAGCAAGCGCACCAAATCGCCATAGCATATGGCCAGTTGCACAGCTGGAGGAGACTGCTGTTCGCGTATTAAATTGTACGTACGGTAGTATTCCATTTACTTTTTATAGTCGCTAAATTTGAGCGAGATATGTCCTCGGAAGCGGATATCTGTTATTGATGTATTAAATTCTTGCACATAAATTCCTAATTTACGCGTGACATGTACTTGGTGGAAGTATACAATGCGGAACAAGAAATCCGGTAAGTCTTTTAAAGCGGGTTCCACTTGAAACTAGACTTGCACGTTGGCCGGTTATTATCCGAAAAGCCAAGAATTTTTGTGAATGGGGGAGATTTTCTGATATAATGGAACTGATGAGCTTTTTGCCAATACAGCTTAAGTCTAAAATAGCAAATTCTTTATATTGTAATTATACACATATATCAGAGTTACAGGCTTTAAAGTCCCTTGGCTTCAATTTCCATTACTAGTATTTGCTTCCACCTTTCATGATCTTTTGCTATTTCTTCCTAATTTTTTATACTTATTCCCCTCTGTGGAGCCAGATTTTCTTTTTTTTTTTCGAGCAGTCTCCTTTTCCAGCAACTCTTTTTTTCCGACATTCGAGTAATTTGCCTTAACCACTTCATTTCTCTGGCTCCAGCTTTCATTGTTATTTTTACTTCTTTGTACAAGTCCATTACTTCTCTATTTGTGCATCTTCTCGTTGCAACGTCAAATCGTTTCTGTTAAGGTATCGCTCCTCATTTGACAAATATGGTTTCGGAAACTTTAGAAAGCGCTTTTGAAGCAGTTCTAAATTGTTTTAGATCGAGTTAAAATTGCAAAAAAAATCTATTAAGCTTACTTAAAGTTTTTCAAGATGACCAACTAAAAGTTTGACTTACTAATGAGTGTCTTGATACTCCCACGAAAGCGATTTAATTGACCTTGACAAGCTTTTTCGACGAATGAGCAAAGTAATCAACTATAAAATGGTTCCAACTACTTTAATGGACCTATTTTTTTTTGTAATGTAGATTTCAAATAGATACTTAACGTAATGTTTTATTTCTAGAATATAAGGAATAGATGGCAATAAATCCTTTTAAATCCTTCACGTACTATTTTCTCTTACCACTGATATGATTAGCACGAAAGTATCGGCACACTTCGCGCCACACACGTTATTTGATTAATTCGGTACAATTCTTCCGGGAATTTTTGGAAAACATTCGGAACATGGGAAGAACTCATCATACAGATTACGCAAGAAATACGCGCAAAACTACAATTTTAAAAAACTTAAGCGATGTTAAAAACATTGGAAATAACACAGGTGATTTTAAGACCATTCAAAGTCACAAAAATAAAAATAAGGAAAAACATGATGGATCATTAGCGATTAATGAATTCAAAAACTGTTAATGGAAGAACCAGCTCGTTGGTTCGAGACGCTGCGTGATCACAGCGACGATTTCGAATGTTCTGGGTCTGGTTTTGCGGAGCGGTAGCTAATAGGAGCTGCTTGTCCTATTTTTTTCCGCTTTCGGACAGGAACCATTTTATTTTTGAGGCATTATTATTTTACATTTATTTTTACAATTATCTTGAGATCACCTGTGTTATTCCTAGCGCTTTTAACATGATTTAAGTTTTTTGAGATTGCGCTTCTTACATAATCTTTCGTTGTAACACCTAGATTCTTGATAGAAGTTTTTCTGTCGAGATTCTTCATTCCCGAAAACATAGGTTTGATCCCGTGTTTAACGAATCAGTGTCATCTCCGGGTAACATGCAGTGTTTTCGCTTTTTTTAGGACAATTTTCGAGGAATTTTTTGTTTGTACGGTTGATAATAGCATCGAGTGAGCCGATACTTTAGTGTTTACCATACCACCCCATAATCCTTATTATCTCATTATTATTACTGGAATGAAAGATTTTTGACAGAGTTCAATTTCATTTACAGGAAGCGACATTTTTATCCTGACCCTGTATGCCTCACACAAGGTATTGAATATTTCGGACTTGAATTAATCATGTATTTCCAGCACAGAGCCACTTACTATCTGCCGCACTACATTTCCAATACAATATTATTTGTACATAGATGTTAGAAAATAACAATAAACAGCAAATGATACTAAAAGCCTCAAACACACATACACCACCGCATTGTGCTATCCTCTTTATTGTTATGTGTCATGTGTTTATGTGACTGGATATTCTCTGTTATCTGCTTTTTGTAAATAACACAGTGTATACTCTGTATAATATACAATGCTAAAGATTGTTACATAAATATTCGTATAACTCTAAACAGACAACATGGTTACACTAATAAATAAGATTACACAATAAATGGAGTAACTTAAATATTTTAGCGAATCTTTAGGCATGCTGAAGACTCTAAATGTAAAGTAGTTGTGTTCGTACTTATCATCTTTCTTTCAATATACAGTTTGTTCACGTATTGATTTTGAGGTATTCAATAGCTACCCTTGAACTTGAAGATCACCCTGTAGATTACACCCAAATGGAAAAACCCTAAATAGTTCCTCAAAACGCATGCACAAACTGTATTTTCTTAGAAACGATCTAAATTAATTTTCCTTGCGATTCCAGACCAGTTCCGACACCATTAGTAGTCGAGGACCCGCCAAGTAGCGAAAATGGCAGCGACCTGGACGACGTAAAATTCCATAACAATCCCGCGCTTCTGAATGGGTGAGTTTGATTTCCGTCTAATTTTTTTTCATGGTGTAGGCCAAAGTTGGGAAAGAGGTTCCTCATCGAGCGTATGGAAACTTTGAAACTTAAATGGGGCGGTGTAAAGTATTTTCCGGTGTTATTAAAAGCGTCATAATCGCGACCTCTCTTGGGCATTGGTAAGAAATTCGTAGGGAGGTGAAATAATTCTTATTAGATGGTTAGAAAGTGTAGGATTTATCAATACATAGACCATTGCACCGTGAACATTTGGCGACAAGTAAGCATATTTTTTAGTAGTAAGTTGCCAGGCTTCTAAAGCGGCTGCCTCTAACTCAGGTCTATTTTGAGGTGCCGCACCTTCGTCCTCGATTTTCATGAGAAACCAGGCCTGGAGAGCCTGCTGGCCACAGAATTGTTTCGACTCCCTTCTATTGTAACCAGTTTTTTGCATGCCTGGAGACATGGTACTTGACGTTATCTTGCTGAAAGCCCCAACCTTCAAGGTCCAAAATATTGGCTGTTTAATGAAACCATTCATTTAGAATGATACAATAACGTGTGCTGTTTACTGTTCTGGCGATTATATACAACGAAGTGGGACCACGTTGTCCAAACCATAAGCTTTGTAGGGAATTTTGATCTTTGTGCTTCACACCCATTATTATCATCCAACTGAAAGCAGACTTCATCCGAAATAAATACATTTTCAAAATTTCCTTCCGGAAAGTCATCAGAAAATCTGGGTTTGTTTGTTGGATCTGCTCCCCGGTAATAGCTTTGTAGTCACTGTATATGTAAATGTTTGGCGAACGGTTTCGCAGCAAACATGTGTTCCCTGCTGTTTAATAAGTCCACTAGCCAATTCTCAAAATCCTAGATAGATAGGGTTGGCCCACTTGCACCAGAGCGGCCAGACTACGACCCGTATCTTCGGCGGCCTTCCGGAAGCTACTCCTATGCTTCTTTAGTTTTTTATTAAAGTTTCGAGTTGAAGTTAATATTAATTTCGTTTCAACATGTAACGCATTCACTTTCAATATGCCATGTATTTGCTAACGGTAATCTTGCAACAGTGGTGCAGTCACCGCATTTTGTATACTGCGACATTTTACGGTTACGCTATTTCTCCCTATCACAAATAAAACTCGTTGAGATTCCATAATTTGCTATTCAAACCTGAAAATTTCTGAAATGATAATTTTGAAACGCACATTCAACTTTTTTCAAGACCACATACATACATACCAATAAATAAACATACAACGTAATATCTAGTGCGTATACAATAATAAGGTCTCTTATTGTACAAACAGCACCGCCGTTTGCTGATAACCCGTTTTAGCAGATAAGAAACATATGACTCTCTTAAAACCGGCAAATTTCAGCATCAGCATCAGTGTAGCAAAAGAAACGCTGCTTCATATTTAGCAATGCCGGATGTTATCAAATGTTTTAAATAAATTGAATACAACTAATCTATGCAGTATAACGTACTATGAGTCCGTAACCGTTTACGAGTTAATTTCGCGAATAAAATGGCGCGTTTGCAGTAAAAAATGAACCGTTAGACCACAGTTAGGTGTTAATTTTTTGAGATTGCGAGCATGGAATGTGAAAATGCCAGCAAGAAAGTGATATCCGATGAAAGAAAACGAAGAATCAGCTTGCCAGTGCTTAAAGTGCTCATTTTCATGAAGAGGAAACCGAGAAGAGAGTCAGAATGTTGTTGGTGAGTCCTTTGTTACAATTAAATACGTAACGGTATTATTGACATCTTCTGATTCTATGTTATCTCTCTGATTTATGAATGGAAGCAAAAAAGGAGACCTTGAATGAAATACGAGGGATAGCTTTTAAGTTTTTCCAAAAGCAATGAAAGAAAAAAAGATTTGGAAGCGTAGATAAGTCGTATTGTTTTCTTTCTGGCTATTTCCAAGCTTTCTTCGCTTGTATCATCGCTCGAACGATGGCACCTTCTTCTTCTATTTCACTGATGACTCCTGGAAATAATCATCAATGACGTATTCACCAACTCCTTTCTTAACTGGAGTTGAAGGATTCTTTTTGGATGCATTAATTGAACGATCCATGAAATCTTCCTCACTAACCCTGAAGATTTCTAGTGCAGCACTTAGCGAGCCATGATAGTGGTCGGTAGTGTCATCTTATCCTTTATTTTTTCGTCAGGATTTAAACGGTAAAATTCTACAGAAACGGGTTTAATCGATTTGACGCAATTTTATATACAACAATATGGATCGTGGCAGGTATCTTCTCTGACTTAACTGGTACATTCGACTGCAACAATTATTCTTTTCTGGGTATGTAGACATGGTAAGTCTCCATCCAATTCAATTAACTAATGAAACCGGTGGTCATCTATTTATTTAAAGACAATCATCAGTTCACGTAGGGAATTTTATAGATAATATTAATATTGCTTTAATTCAACGAAAAAGCGATAATCACAATCAAAATAAATCATTAAATTTTACGTTAATCACTTTTTAACAAAGCTAATACCATGTCTGTTCCTTAAACGATAAGAGCATTATCAAGGTACTCAAACTCATTAAAAACCTTCGTTAGTTCAGAAGTATAATAATGCCTGTGCAATATTAAAATATTATCCGGTGTTTATTCAAACCGGGTAAACTGGGGCTTAAATTGTGAAGTAATGAATTTTGCAAGTATTGTTATTGATTTTTTTTTTGTGCTATTTCTAAAAATGCAGGCAACACACTATACACGGCTGTAAGAAGGGAAGGAAATCTCCGGGATGAGAAAAAATACCTGTTTTCAAAGAAAAGAATTATATTTGTTCCTCGATTATTAAGCTGAAATTGGAAAAAAAGTGCGTCTGTATTTGTTATTTAATTTCAAAAAAATATTCGTGTGATAAATAAATATATGGAAGGCAGGCAAATTAAACTGTATCACTTCTTTGCGAAGATCTAATGTATTGATTTTCTAAATGTAGTCCTATGGGCCGAATTTCTAGCTTGAATGAATACATTCCCTATTGCCAGAACAATAAACTTAAATTATCCGCAAAATTTAAAAAATGCTTTGGTAGCTTTTAGCGATTTCACGATAACCTAACGACATTTTTTTTTTGTTAATCTGCAAAAACAAATTATAAAAAGTAGCCAGAGTTATTCCTAATTGCCTTCTAGGAGATCCTATGTTGCTTATTTGCGCCAATTAAAATCATAATCTTTGATTGTATTATGATTTTTTAACGATTCAAATTTTGCTCAAAGCTTTCGCCACTTGTTAGCAACGAATGGAAGTTTCAACATGTAGGACTATGAAGTTTAGCCACGCTTTTAGTTCTACATTTAATATCAACATCGTCGGTTACATTTTAATAATCTGAGTTAGATTTTCCATTTATAAATAAACAGCTGATTATTGTAGCTACGTTGCATGAGTTGTTTATGTTGTTTTATATCAATGGACACGTTTCCATTGTTTGTTTATCTTGTTGGACGTTGGATATTTTACTGTGTCATCTGCTATTTCATCTTTGAAAAAGTAAAATTTCTAAAATAACATTTTTAAGCAAATCAGATTGTATCAGTACGATTCTTACTGGTCATACTGACAATGAGACTATTTGCATTTATGACATACATTCAAAAAAAAAAACTCCTTCATTAACATTTGCTATGTATTTCACTAACCTTGAACTAAATTTGACTAAACATACATCTGTTTATAAACTTCGTTATGCTAGAACTGATTTATGGAGATACTTGTAACATCAATGCGTGTACAATCTATCCGTGAATACGGAGGAAATTTGGGCTTTATAGTTTAGATTTAATCAAAGGGGAATTATAAATAAAATTAGATGAGCCATATTCTTCTCTTAGCCTCAAATTACAATGTATAACGTAGAACGGTAGGCACGTGTTGATCATTTGTGTAAACGTGTTTCCGAAAAAATTATGGGTTGCTAAAACTTTCAACTTCAATATTTAAATTGCTGCGTAACGTGGATCTTTTGCATTCGATTTTGGATTGCTCGAATAAAAATATTTGCTAAACCGTGCTAAACGTGCTAAGCCCAACAAGTCTTTTCTTTGATTATTCATAGATTTCACATCTAGGAGGATGAGGTTTTTTAATCTTTATGTGTATTTTGCAACGAAAGAAACTAGAGATCTTTAATTTTAATTTTCCACCTTCAACGTTTGAAAATCCTCGATTTCTGAATAAATCTAAAGTAGCCCATTTCAACCTGAAAAAAATTATATAACCAGTAACCTAAACACATTAAAACATGTCGTGGATTTCACTCAAATCCAACTCTCCTCAAATCCAGTTGTATATTAGCATCCTTGATCATTTGCAATTTTACAGTAATACCTAGAAGGAGAGTGTACACTACACCCAAATTAAATGGATTCATAAAACGCCTTAGCAACACACATGCATTTCTTCTCTTTCAATACCAACCGCCATATCGATCCTTGCTACAGTCTGAGATGTCGTCGTCATTGCGGTTGGAACCAAATTTGAAAGTAAAATGAAGTGTACATAAAGGACCCTCTTCAGCTGCTGGGAGTTCTCGCTTGAATACCATAGCCCTTGTTCCAGTATTGATGTTGGACGGAACTTAATTATTTAGTCGATACGACGCTGGCTGCGACTGATTGTGACGGATTGCCATTAAGACTGAATAATATTTCACCGGAAAATTCTCAAGTTTTATATTGGCCGAAGATTTGGCTAACCGCGCAGTGACTGTCGCGCTTGCTCAGGACTTAGGACCGAAAACGCATTGGAATGAACATTCTGCAATGTTTACAAAATCCTAAGTGCAATAAGGAGATTTCGAAGTGTGATAAGAAATAAAATCAAATGATACAAACTTGAGCATCACTAAATGTTTAACATACTTGTATATTTGTTCATACATATCTTTGCGATGCAAATCGAAATCTAAATTTCAAACCTGTCTATGAACCCTGGTAAATATTTAAAGTATGTAAAATTGATTCACCGTTATCGATAACTTATCGGAAGCGATTTGAAATTATAATCGGGACGAATAAATATCCGACGTTTTCTGTAGAAATAGGCGTTGTGTTGAAGGGAAACAATTTTTTATCATGTCGTTGTATGTTTACATAGAAAATTGTTTATGTATGATAGCAGACGAGATACCTTATTATTAGCAATTTCGAACCATGTAATAGCAAATAATTAAAGTAACCAACCAGTTTTATAACGTTTTCTAATTCGATTAAATATACAATGTTGGTACTCATTGTCGTTGAAATTGTGGTTACCCTATATATGCAACTGTTAAATGGTCATATTTTGCGTTTTCAGTAGTGTTGAAATTTGCATATCTGTTTAAAATCAGTGTCGAAACCATTGTGTAAACGGTCGAAAGAGTTAATTGTTGCGCTAGTTGCGTATTTCGAAGCAGAACGCGACAACGGGCCATTACTGCCGTTATTTTCTGTGCGTATAAGTGTGTGTATAAGTGCCAAATATGTTATTCTTAACAGTATTTCTTTTTGAGAGAATTATTAACAAAATTTCGTCAATGATTAAACAGGGAATTACACACACTAGTCTAAAATGAAGACGCGTACGAGCTAAAGCTGTCGTGAAAATTGATGATTCGAAAAAATTGAAGGTGTTGCCGAGTTCTTCATAGTACCTTTTGTTAACTTTCCAAGAATAATTGAAGGCAGTGTTGGTAATATCTCCGATAAATAAAATTCCCGTTAATCGAAAATTCGGTAGATTTGTAGCCAATTGTGTCACCCAATAGTAGGGATGCGAATGGAGACACAAAGATTATTTGCTATCAAGCGACGGCATGAAAGTCTACGGTCGCTTGTTATTTGATTTATTTTCACCCTTGAACTCATCGACTGTATCCGGCTCGGATTCGTAACATCAAAATTTTAGCGCGGGTGTACGGATCCATTATAGCACACATTACTGGGAAGCAAGTAATAATTACTTTGAGGCATATACGCACCTACCGTCATTGAATGAGAATATGCTTTCGCAAAAGTTACCCTCAAATGGACAAGTTTCTAAAACGTTCTTAAACTAGCCATCGAACGATCGAGAATAACTCTCTAGTTGCCTTAATATTCAAGCTAATCTTAGCTTCATTGATAAGCTCGAAATTAAAGAAAACGATTCCCTCGTCTATCTGACACGAACGAACACAACGACGAAATAATTTTTCGCCGACTAACCGCCCTGGAGTGAACGCTCAACGCGGATCTTTAAAGTTTAGCTAATCCCCGTCCAATATAACTGGTCTGTGACGTGAATGGCCCCGCAAGTCGCATGATCGTCGATTCACATGGAAGTAGACTGAGCAAGTCGCCAGTTCTCCAGTGAGTGTTGCTATGGAAGCCATCATCGAGTGGGGGTTCAAAAGCAGCGACGAACACTTGGCCCCCGTTAGTGTACACGTTCTTCTGACAAAGTAGTTTAAAGCGGTAACGTTAAAACGCGACACCAAGAGTTTTTTTTATTTACTACTTCTTTAACAACGAGGAGTACCTAATTCATACACATATACATAATGTGATATATACATAATGCAGTGTTTAGTACATGATATACGTTGTGGTTGGTATAATTTTAAATAAGGATATTAAATTTTTCATTAATGAAATGAAATGTGGATGATATCATAGTGATTCTAACATAATCCTACTTTCGGAAGGAAAGGTATCGAATCTAAAACTTTTTTTTTTTGGTAAATAAAATCAAAGTAGGGTATGTAACATGTAGTTCTTAATAACAGAATAATCATTATTTTAGGAACACAAAAAAAATATATTTTTCTAAATTATCTATGGTATATGTACCTAATTTCTATCGCTCAAATGTGCAGCATGTGCTTATCGATCTTGTAAACATCGCATCATCATCGTAGAGCTTTCTCTTAACCTTAACCTGAAATATTAAATTTTCTTTAGTCAAGCTAATGTTACTTGTGCCAAGATATTTCGCAATGCAAACATATCTATCATAACAGAATACATGAGTCAGTGTATTGGAGAAAATAATTTTGCGGATGCAACATTAAAATGATAATTTGATTCGAGCTTATTGGTGCTATTTTTGCTACTGTTTAAAATATTATTGTGAAGCTAAATTCTACCTTTAAAGAAGAATAGTTGAAACCGATTCTATTCTTTAAAATTTAAGCCACATACACAGAATAAACGGTCATTTCATTTGGTAAAACGCCTATTTTTTTATCGCTTAGTGCTAGCTAACTCTCGTTAAATAATATACTGATATCGGTCCCGCTAACGGCCAATCAATATAACACGTTTGTATTTAACGACATTTTCCTCTAATTATAATCGCTTTAATTGCCTTTTAAAGTAAATTATTACACGTGGAAATGACACGAGTAACGTAATACAATTTTTATTAGACAAACAGGGTCATAAAGAGTTGGTTGTTAACGAGCTAAACGTAATGTTTTAATGTACTTAGAGAAGATTAATAGAAAATATTCAGTAATCAACAAAATTTTGACTTAAGGCTGAATATTCCATAATGCATATTCTCTCTGGGGCTGCTAATTGAGGACCCTGCTGCAGCTCCATAACTTAATATTGCATAAAATCTAAATTTTATACGTAATTTCTATATGTAGTTGTTAATTTTATATTTTCAGGCATGTTTTAAGAATTGTTAACACCAAATATTCAATATTTTTAATAATGAGAAAGGATAGTAGGAAGTACTTTTCAACAAAAATGGAGTTGCGTTGTTCTTGCAACAAGCTCCTCAATTGGTACTTGTATAATGTGAAACTACCTGCTATTGCATTCTACCGCATACCTTGTTGCCTTATCGATTATCAATTGATTTTTGTTAGAAGTTTACGGTTTTCAATAAATTGTTCAATAGGACGTATATAAAGGTAGATATTGTTATTGTGTATTGTAGAGCACTAAACCAAATTAAGTGTGATTGAAAATTACGTTAATTAAGATTATACACCCCGTTGGGTTGTCACCGCACTTAAAAAAAGCTATGAATATCTTAAATAAACTTTTTTTTTAATACGAATATGTTTATGCAGAATTATTACAATATTTGATGCTTTCTGAATCACTCATATAACATATCCAATCGCTTAGACCTAAAATGAGAATGAGATTTTATGGAAGGCATCTCAAAATATTAGTTATTGTAAATTTTGTTATTACAAGTTCCTTATGTTAATATTTCTAGCATTGATAATATGTAAAATACATATATAGAGAATACTACAACGTATTAGGCAGATACCGATTAATATATTTACCAATGGCGAATTCTCAATGGGGCCTTTGAGATAAGGCTAGTTACATACACTGCCGTTCAGAGAAGTTCGGTCGGTTAGTAAAAAACATGAAAAGGTTACAGAAATGAACGAAACTAAAAACAAAATACAATTTTATTGTATGTACAGGTAAAAAAGACAAAAATAAATAAATAAAAAGTTATTCTGGCCCAATATAACATACTGAACATTATTTTTTTTTCATCGAAAAAACCTCCTTTGCTGTTCATCACCGCTCGAACTATTCTAGACATTCTTTCGATAAGTTTTGTTAAAACGGATTATGGAATATTAATCCATTCATGTTGCAGAATATTCCGTAAATGTTCTTGTGAAGTTGGGCATATTTTTCGGATCCTCATGTCCAGTTCATCCAACAACAACTCTGCAGGGTTCAAATCTGGGCTTTGTGGGGGCCATGTCATTACTTGCAGGGTGTGCTATTCTTCTTGCTCCTTTAGATAGTTCTTACATACTAACGCAGTGTGTTTTGGGTCGTTGTCATGCATGAATGTAAAGTTACGGCCTATTATACGCAATCCTGATGGCACTGCATGATTCTGGAGTATTGCAAAATAATTTTCCTTCGTCATTACACCCTGCACTCTGCATAAATCTCCCGTCCCAGCAAAGGAGAAACATCCCCACACTAACACAGAACTACGCCCTTGCTTCACTGTTGGCACAAAGCAGTCCGGGATCATTTTTTTCTGTTTTAGATCTTCGGACATAAACTCATCGATTTTACCCAAAAACCTCAAACTTTGACTCGTCACTCCAAAGTACGTGTTTCCAATCATCTAACGACCAATCTAGATGAGAACGGGCCCACTGTAGCCGTTTTGCTCTGTTGCCCCGACGTAATAAGGGTTTTCGAATGGCAATGCGTCCATGAAGGTCCGCTTGTTGAAGTCGACATTTTACCGTACTCGCCGAAACTTGTTCTTCACGGCCGCGATTGACTTCGGCTGCTATTTGTGGCGCTGTTAAATTTCTATTGCGTTTGCTTAATAATACAATTCTCAAATCTTCAGCTTTTGTTGTTTTCCTAGATGCTCCAGTACGAACACGATTTTCTATAGTTCCAGTTGTCCGATATCGCTTTATGATGTCATTTGCTGTTGAACTTCTCATATTTATTTTTTCAGCAATTTGTCGCCCCGAATATCCTTCTTCAAACAGCGTAATAATGCGTGAACGTTATTCTACACTGGTAGGCTTGCCACGTGCCATTTTGAAGTGAATTTTCTTAAAATTTTCGCGCAAAAACAACAGATGCACACCAACACACGTTTAACAGTAAAATGAAGCAAATTTATATCTTTACGCCTGTGATAAATAAACAAGAATGATAACTGCGGTATATTTCCTGAATGTATTGTTCGTTAATAATCCCCAAACGACCCGTTTAAAAAGATCGGTACTTCCGAGAAATTCTTGGAATGATAATAAAAGAGACTTTATTGTGGTTGTCGCAATATTTCTACTTTACATAATAATTTATGGCTTTAATCCCTTAGAAAAGAGTGTATGCTTAATATTTTTCTAATTTTATGTATTAATAATTGTATACAGTGTGATATAATAGATTTTTATTGTATGACCGAACTTCACTGAACGGCAGTGTATATGACCGGCGAAACCGAGAAACTGTTTTGCGTGTGCGAAGCAATGATGGCAGTTAGGTAAATACCTGATAGGTGAGTAGATAAAATACTCAGTATTTACCCAAACTAATTTTATACATCCAAAAAGTGGGTGTAATGGTTGTTCACTGCACCCCATTGAGAACAAAGGATGTTGTAAACTAAGATTTATTAGGATCAAACGTTGTGATGATATTCACTCCTTTGATTGATCCTAATATCAAAAAAATAATTTTATTACACACACTTAAGATCAAATTACAAGTTACTTTCACCTAAAAAAAATAAAAACATCGCGTAAGCAAAAACAAATTAAAGACAATCGAATCCAACATAACATTTTATATTTTTAGGCACTATATTCTCTTGTTTTAGACAGGTTATTAACATTAACAAACTCGTAGGTAGTTCTGATTAGAATATTTTACAACATCACGGTCTACTCCATCAAGGCTGTCGATTAATATTCCGCACGTTACGCAACAGCCGCCTTCGACGTTACCAGCGCTTTCGTTGAATATATAGGCGAACGTATTTAAAGGTCGAAGACATTGACGGGAGTCACTTTCGAAAGAGCTGGGGAAGTAGAGTGTAGAGTTTCCAGAGCTTGTAACTCGAGCTGTTCTTGCAAACATGTGCGTTTGTTGAAGTGCAGTCCAATATGTATTTACGAATCACTATATTAATAGTTTTTTATGCATTATCTTTAGAGGAGGTTCATAACATTTCAAAGACGTTCCAATTCTGCAAATGAAGGCAATTGTAACAATTTTTGCAAAACTCTATTTGAACATGTAATTAATTCAGTCATGAATGTTTGTTAAACTGCAGAAATAACTCGTCCTCTTAGTAGAGTTAATCTTTATTTTATCAAGCACATCTTAGATCTTCCCAAAAATATTAATTCCTTTAGATATTCATCTGTAAAATTTTCAATATCAAAAAGCATCTGAATGATAACCCATATTATGATAAGTACTTAGAAAAAAATAGAAAAACAAAGTATTTTCTGTAGATTTTTATTTATTTTTCAACATAATCTCCAGCTGTTTCTCCAGCTTTTTTAAGCCTTCGAGATCCTCAAAATAGGCATCTGTTAGAGCGATGACTTTCTCATTGTCCGCCGAGCCATGTTTTCAATTTTTTAAATAAAAAATCATTGAAGGTCAAATTCACAGAATACGGTGGATGTTGTACTGGTTCGAACTTTAATTCCATAATTTTGGGTATCGAAACTGAGCAGGTGCGTACCTGTGCATTGTCTTGATGGAAGAGGACCTTTTTCTTTTTTCAAATGAGTACATTTTTTCCTCGATTTGTTCGTTCAACCGGTCCAATAACGATGCATAATACTTCCCGTTTGTCCTTTTTCCAAGTAATCGGTGTAGATGATTCCGCGTGCATTCCAAAAAACCGAGGCCTTCACTTTGTCAGCCCGTTCGCCTTCAAAAGCCCAGTGTTTTGATTGTTCCCCTTGTCTCCGCAGTGTCTCTACGTTTCGTCCATAGTTATGTATCGACGAAGAAACTCGTCAAGATTGTGACGGAAAAGTGTCAAAACAGCTTCAAAGTCGACCACACGATCGCGTTTATTCTCCACTGAGAGCAAACGCGGCACCTATCTTGCCGAGATTATTATCATGCAAAATTGAAAACGCTGTACCTTGCGATGTGCTTGTGGGCCACACTTTGATTCGTCAATCATTCAAAACCATATCGTAGATTTTGTCACTCATTTCGGAGGTAGTCACTTCCACTGGACGTCCAGAACGATATTAATCTTCATTGGATTAAATTTATAGATTTCTTCAATTTCATAGATCCTCTTAACATTTATTATTATTACTAAATATTACCAAAGCGGTTATTACAAAAATACATTATCTCTATGTGAATTTTTATTTATCCATCTAAACTACATTTTGCTAATACATACTGCATAATCAAATGCCACCAAACGTATAACCAAATTATATTCCTGAAGGCAAGTCCGATTCAGCTAAAGAAAGAAATGCTAAACCACTCAACAAACACATATCAAAAATCACGACTATTTAAATAGCGTGTTCAAATATTCAGCATCGAATAAAAGATTTTTTAAATTAAATTATTTAGGCTGCCCCTTCCCCATTAAAAAATCCGTGCCAATCGTAATATAATTGAGATTACGTGATAAAATTCGTCAAAGAGAAGTGTACCGAAGAACCGAAAGCGTGAAAGAGTGTTATATGTACTTGAATTTGACATTTGTCAAATCTGTCAATAGTGCAAAATAATATACAAAAAAGGATGTAAATAATTATATTAAAAGGAAGAGTGCCCAAAGGATACAAAGCAAAATCTAAACGGATGTGTAAACGGTGATATTTTACAATACACAAGTGACCGCCTATTTCGACAGAGTTGTGTTAGATGGTGGAATTCGCCCTTGGACCCGACAATATTATGTGCATGAGCGATTCTGTGATGTTGTGTTTCGTGCAAGGATTTGACGGCGGCAGGGACAAGGATGCCAAGGATAGCGGTAATAATGTCGGTGGCAGTAAGGAGCATAAGCTGCAGATCGTCAAGAACAAGCTGTTGCGTAAAAGTAGGTAAGTTGGTTGACGGCTTCGTTTTGTAGAACGTTATGTGTGTAACACGGGCAAACGGATTCAGATAAGTACTGTACTTCGGATATACCGTTGTATGTAGCATACGTGGCTTACGGCGACTTATAATAAGTTCTTATGCAAATTGATAGATTGTATAAGGTGCTTTATGTCGATAGGTATGTATGTACGTGTTATACATATACGTAACGATCATGTAATAAATGGAACAGTTACATATTGCGTAATGTACAATATGTCAAATTGCTTTTATAGGCCGACTAATTCTTTAAGTAAGAATATATTGAAACGCGTTTTTTTAACCATTGAGATATGAATACTTTCAAAAAATGTTATGTTACGTTAAGTTTATGCAATATGAGTTATTTTTTTCAACAAGTAAGAAAATGCACCAAATGGGCTAAAATATTTTTTGAAATAACTTCAACTATGAGACCTATGATCGGTAACATTTTTTACGTTGTGATCCTTAAAATCTGGTTAAAAAATCACGCAATCCACCCCGCGATTCATTGTGATTAGTTTGCCAATATCTTAAGAGTTTACCGTCTTTTAAAGATGCAAATACACATTCACAAATAATGCATTGTGATAGATCAAAAAATCGCTCGAGAAGTTCACCATACCTGTAGTTCTATGGTTCCATTTAATTTATAAATTGTATGTCAAATCTTTAGTTTCTTTTTAGTGAAACATAGTAGTGCTTTAGAAAATAAGACTAAACCAGAGCAAATTAAAGGTAACAACCAAAAGAAAATACAGCTAAGCAAACTAACTATCCAAATTGAATGATACAAAGTTAAAGACGATTGGAAATTTTAAATTAAAAATCCACTTTCCTGGTAAAATTAATCAAAAAAAAAATCCCAATAACAGGAGATTCGGGGAAGTATCTTCTGGGAATCGTATAAGTCTCGCAACGAACGAGTAGCTACGCTGACTCCCGTCGCCAATAATAATCAATAAAAGCGGCGCGACGCCGATTTCGTCCTTTTCTATCTGTATATCGCGTTTTATTGCCGTAGGTCCTAAAAAGGAAATGAAACTGTACCAATTGAAACTGGATTCGCGATCGGTGGGCGGCGATATGATTCATACGTTACCGGGGGTGTAAATTTCAAGTGAAAAGGGTTGGTTTATTTGCTTTTAGGTTGTGGTTGGTATCATGGCACCTTTTCAAAAAGTTTTTTTAGGAATAAGTTTAGAATTGCTCAAGATAAATGGACCCCTTAGCGAGAAAAGCTGGAAGTGGTAGTTGCAAAATCTCTACTGTTTGACAACATATTCATTTGTCAAATATTGTAGTTTTTTTTATTATGACCTTAAATTCGTAATTTTCCAGTATTTTTTTTTTGGTTTTTAGGTTTTTGGTAAGGAGAACAAAAAGCTTTCTTTTTCTTGGATTTATTTTATTTTACTATGTTTCGTCATGCCATTTTCGTCGACAGTCTCAACCCTGTCAGCCTCTTCGTTTTCATACTGTATTAGCCGTAATCTTCTTTCTGTTGTTTTCTTTACCAAAGACCTAGAAGCCTAAAGAAAATAAATAAAACAATGGTAAAGATTTTCAGAGAAAATTCTTTCAATTACAATAGATACAAGAATATTATCAAACTTTTCTGTATCTCAGTCAACAATTAGCAGAAGGATTAAGCAATCAGAAATATAGAGCTGCTGCTAATAAACCACTCCTTAGTGCAGAATAGAAACAAGCAAGATCATTATTTTCCTTAAATTATAGCTACAAAGGCCCAGATATTTCGGAAACAAATATTTTTACGGGCGAGAAAATCCCTAGGCAACAAACACTTCAAAACTTGTATAGTGAATATTGTGAAGTGTATAAACCAAATAACACTAAATTTAATTCATCACTGAAATAATTTTAAAACTTCTGACCTGGTTTCCCAGTGAACGTGTGGGATTGTGTCATTGAGGCGTTTGTCAGAGAATTGAGGGCAAATTTAATCCTCAGAATTACTTTAAATTGATTTTTCTATAATTGTGGTTTTGTGTGTACTTTACAAAAGGTATGTTAAAGTATATTTCATTGAGGTTAGTACTCAATTTATTGTTGAAACCGTAGGTAAAAATCAGCCAACGGATGTTGCTTTCGACAAGCTGGATCATTAATTGCTAATGTCCTTGACATCTCTAGCAAACCTGCGTGTAGGGGTCACCAAACTGATCGCTTCTATCTTGCTCCAGATATTCCACAAGGAAGCAACATTGGCCGCTTGCTTTTTCTGATTTTGATCAATGATCTTTCGAAGTGAATTTGATTGTATTGCTTTTTGCTGATGATGATACTGAAGAAGATTGCATTGATTTACAAAATCAACTAAATATTTTACAAACCTGGTCCTTTGTTTGGTAACCAAACCATAAAACATCTATCAATCGAAAATATTGAGCGAAAATTCTCGAAGTTTACAAGGAATTAATCCCATTTCGAATTTTCCGCTTTTCCTTCTGATTATAGCGCAATTTATTGCATTCTTAGAGTCAAATAACCAAGTGAATGACTTCCATTTCCAATTTTAGATTGTCGGAATACTTTGAGTGTCCCTAAAAATTCTTTAATAGGATACTAAACGCGTCGCTAATAACTCATAATCCCTGGCAATCGAACAAAGTAAACGCATAACACAAATAGAGGAGGACAATCCATCATCCGCAATATCGGGCACTGTCAACGGCCTACGCTTGCTAATAATAACCTTTTTCTACCGCTATCTCGGCTCTATAACACACATACTTGAAGGATGAAGACGTTGAGGTTAACGACTATTAATTGGTACTGGATATGCTTTTGGAGGACCTAGGATTGTTAGTCACAGAACTTGTTAGTATAGTGAAGTCAGTGGAGGACGAATAAGTTGAAAATTTCGTGGATTTGTCTTGCCTCGCTGCCCGAGATTTTTTTTTTTTCTGAGAGATTCGATGTGAGAATTATAAAAATAAAATATATAGTTCGGTTGAAATATTTAGTCTTGCCGTGGTTTATTTTCTTTTCAATTCCCCCTCAGTGCGTGCATTTACCCTTCGTAAATGTCTACGTTTAGATGAAATTTATTGATAAGGAACTCACTAGGTGAACTTACTACGCTATAGATACACTTATATACTAAAAACAGTTTTTCTTACATCAGTTGCGATTTTTTTCTCTTATTTGGTGGGAGTTTGAAAATGATTGTTAAGATTTCATTTAATCCTGTTGTTCTATTTGGCTTTATTTGACTTCCAGCAAACATTTTAGCGACGACTGACCTCGTTTCAATACTCTCTAACACTGGCGATATTCAGAAAGAACAAATCTTTCTTGGAATCTGAAAGGTCTCCAAATAACGTAGAACTTCATTGGGCCTACCTAATTGGTTATTATTCCAGATGCTTAAAGATCTTAGTTGTGTTTCCCTTGATTAAAAATTTAATTCCAAAATTAAAACGTAATATACTAAAATAACTAGCCTCTACATTACAGTTACATGTTACATTGGTTTATTAAAAAGTATTCAAGTATTTCAAAGATATACAACGTACATCGTACTACACCTGTCAAATCTAGTCTGTACTGTATCTCTTTAACCGTCTTTAACTAAATTTAGTAGATTTATTTGTATAAGCGATGTTATTCCCGTAGAACTTAGCGGAAAGGCGCTGTTTATTTAATCTTATTAAATTCCATTTGATTTCTCGCTTCAGCTCGAATAAACATAAATATTTTTTCATGGACAAGTTATTCTGGCGATTCCGATTAGCTAGAAATATGCGATAGGCTGATGTTGCTGTTTAAGGTAATGGTCCTTCAGTACCATTTGTATATTTGTCACAATTTTTCAATCTAATTGTGTAAATATTATTCGTAGGAAGATTGCCAAGATATATCATGCATAGAAAATCTAAACTTTCCAATGAATACTCTATTATGCATATCCTAAATTATAAATATTCTATGATCGTTCTATTGTGGCATTGAAGATAAAATCTTGTTTTTTGATGTGACTATCGTAAATATTAGCTTACTGCGCCGATATTATGTCGTGATTAATTAATTGAAATGGATTTTGTAGCTACAAAGGGTTTAATAATTCATAAAGATTATGTTCAACATTCTCGGTCAATATCATAGTTCTACTTTTGAAGAATTAATTAGCTATTCGCGGTACATATTGGCGTTTTTATGTACACTACCGTCCATATTAGTTCGGACACACAAATAAATGTTAAAAAAAAAAACGAGAAAATATTCAAACTCATTTTTCCAAAACTTAAAATTTTTATTGCATTTTATTAATAGCGATTAAAATTAAAGTATAAAAGTAAAAAAAAGTAATTCTAACGAAAAATAAACAAAACCTTCTTAAACATTCCGTTCATCAAAGAAAATCCTTTGCGCGAAGAACAGCTTCTACAATCCGAGGCATCCGCTCCACTAGTTTTTCAAAGACTCTATTTGGCATATTAGTCCATTCCTCTTGTAAAATGTTCCACACAGAGGTAGGGCACACTTTTCAGATCCTCCTGTCCAGTTCATCCCATAACAGCTCGATGGGGTTTTGATCGGGGCTTTGCGGCGGCCATGTCATTATTTGTAAAGTGCCATTATCTTTTTCTTCATTTAAGAAATTTTTACATATCACTGCTGAGTGTTTGGGGTCGTTGTCCTGCATGGATAAAAAATTTTCGCTGATTAGACGTTGCCCCGATAGTATTGCATTTTCTTGCAGTATTTCTAAATAACCTTCTTTTCGCAAAATACCTTCGATTCGTTTCAAGTCTCCTGTACCGGCGTAGGAAAAACAACCCCAAACAAGCACAGAATTTCTTCCTTGCTTGACAGTTGGCACTACACAATCCCGCAACATTCTTTCGCCTTTCGCTCTTCTGACAAAAACGCGCCTTGATTGTCCGAACACCTCAAACTTTGACTCATCAGTCCATAGCATCCTTTTCCAATCATGCACTGTTCAACTTCTATGTGTTTCTGCCCACTGTAGCCGTTTTTGCCTGTTTCCCCGTGGAAGTAGGGTTTTTTTTGTTGCAATGCGGCCGTGAAGATTTGCAGCTTTTAATCTTCTTTTCACTGTAGTAACAGAAATTTTTCTTGCGCGGTCGCGATTCATTTCGGCGGCGATTTCTGGTGCTGTCAGTCTCCTATTTCGCTTGCTCAGTAATTTTATACGCTCATCGTCGGCGTGAGTTGTTATTCTCTTACGACCTGAACCTGACCTATCTCTTAAACTGCCCGTGCGTTGATGTCTCCGAATGATATCACTAACAATCGATTTATTAACATGTATTTTTTCGGAAATTTGACGCACTGAATAACCTTCTTGATGAAAAGCAACAATTACAGAGCGCTTTTCTAAACTTGTCGGCTTTCTTCTCGGCATTTTAATAACTTTAATACGCTATTAACACGCACGCACAAGCAGGTTTATTTAGAAACTAAAGCATTTATTAATATACAATAAACTTTCGGGTGGCCCGCTCCTACCCCAAAGAGTACTGTAAATTTATTACATGCAGTATTGACCCAAAAATAATCCTATTTGTGCCGATGAGTATTATTCTGAAAATTACTATACTGGGTCATAAAATATAATAGGTTTTTAATCATTCTCTAATCGATATTCTTGGAAGTTTGCCTGTATATTTGGTTATAAACTTCATAAAGGAACCTAATATAAATATGTTATTTATATATAAACGCAATTATATTATATTTGAGTAGAGTTTACATTTTACTAAGTGTCCGAACTAATATGGACGGTAGTGTACATATACAGAAAATATCCTTGTAATCGAAGAAACGCTGACGTGTCTATTATGGGATGTATTAATGAGGGAGCTGGTGACCGTAATTTTTGAATCGTTTGGAAGAAGTTGGCGAAAGTAAAGAACTGACTAAATTAAATTATATGAGTAGCTTCTGCCTTTAAATATATTGCCACAATATCAAATGAGAGCTCGTGAAAGATGTTAAAAAAATAGTGCCGCAAACAATATAATCGCGTCTGCCTTTTTGTTGTATTAAATTAGCCGGACGATTTGACGAATTTGGTCCTGGACCCTTATGCTCGATAAGCGGACAATGTGAAATGCCAAGAAGAGATGTGGGGCTGGCGCTGATGACTTATAACCTCGTAGACGTTTCGTTGTAGTAGATGAGTTGAAGAAACGCTACGTTTGCCATCTAGATAGTACTATATTAAAGAGCTGCAATATTGAAAATTTATTAAACAAATAAAATCATTTCATCCTATCTGCCTTTCAGATTAATGGTTTTAATAATTATAAAACAGCATAAAAATCGAGAAGGCAGACAACTTCAACTAATTTTTTGAAAACGGACGTTTTGTATTTCATTCTTGAAAGAATTTCCTGATACGGTAAATGTACGGATTAAAAGTGGCTCGGGATGGAAATTCATGCCATAAACTTTAAAGAAACGTAGATTACCTTCGCGTTTCAGCCTTTTTTTTAGAAATTCATTCTTTAAAGTGCTGTGGTAAGGGATGGCCGGTATTATGAGGGTTCTATCAATTTTTGTACCATTATTCTTGCCCTTTTACACCCTGTTGAACATCAATCGATATGGTACTATAAATGTTAATAATAATAATAATAATAATAAAAAACTTGTAAAAAAGTTGAAAATATCAAAATTGTTCCCTGAAAATTACCATCTTCCTGGGTGTGTTTTACGGCGAACACCATGTACAGACTAATGTCGAAAATAGCGCATGATATACCTAAAGCGTTCGAACAATACAACAGTTAGTCGCGCAAGCAATTCAATACAACACATGAAACGTGCTCTGTATGTTGGTAACCTTCTTGAATATCCAACTCTGTTTAGAATACTTCTTGGTCTCTATAGCTATAAGAATTGAACTTGAGGACAAACACGTTAGAACTTATTTCAATTATCGCGCCTCTCGTGTGTTTCCTCTTCTGCTCAGAGCCGAATCAAACGATTTAATTAACATACGTGCGCGATTTAGCAACAACCGGTTAAGTTGGTAACTAAATTACGTGATATTTACAAGGCGAAATGCGAAATCCGGTCTCAGATCAATTAATTCGGCTCCTAGCGCTTTCGGGCGTTTCAAAATCGTATCGTATATCGTGTTAATCTCATGCGACGCCTCGCGAACCGCTCTCTTTTGAAAGCGGTTCGATTTATCATCTTCCAAACGTGTTCTTCGATTGGAACTGGACCCGTTAGCCATACAGGTGTGGTCAAGTTATAGTATGATATTATTACTTAACGGATTGGAATTTTCATAGTTTTGTAATATATTGAAATGTTCAGGTTTATATTTAGAAGGTAAAAGGAGAACCTATTAGTTTCTGAATAATTTTTTGTATGACCTACATAATTTCCAGTAACTTATATACTACAATATTATTTTAAGGTAAATGTGACTAAGATGTTCGCTTCTTTGTAAAAGAATTCTATTTATACGTATACACGTAGAGTCCAATTATTAAGGCCAGCCGTATTTTTTGTTTTCGAGGAAATCACCGGAAATTAGAACTAACACTAGTTTTTTTAACTTGCTAACTTGCGTTATTTCTAATTTCGGTTCAAGGCGGACTCGTTGAATTTATCACTGGTTTAGTCGGAGTAATATCAAAGCAATTTGCTTTAATTTACGCCATCTCACTATTAGCCTTCTTCAACTTCAAAGTCGGAAAACTTGCAGTATATAGTTGGTTTGCTGAAATTGTTCGGATCCTGTTCCAAGCTGTTTAAAACCACACCAAATCAAATTTCCTATACCTGGTCTCTAGAAAAAAGATGTTGTAGGATATTCAAGCTATTCAATTTCTAATTAAAAGACTGAAAAGTACTGAAACAAAAAATCTTTTATAGGGATTCTTAAATTTAGTAACATGAGACACCATCAACGATATCTTTGTTCTGATTATTTTTTAAGACCTCTACCTTGAATATCTTTTAAAAGAATCTAAAATAACTAAAAGAATTCGAAAACTTTTCAACGATAAACAAGATCCTTTAACGCGCGCGTTAACTTTGTTAATTCTTAACCAGAAGGTTATTTCATGAGAACCATGCTTAACGCCAATTAATTCCCATCCTAAACGCTAACACTCACCACCCGATGAACTCCATCCTCTTAGAACTTGCTAGGCCGAGAGATTCCTTGGCTTGCGGCCAGAGATTCCGAAAATTTTGGATTACCGACTAGTATATACGCTGCTGAGTAAGTTCTATACGCGACATTCGCTTATAATAATCGTGCCGTCGTTGTGCTAGCCGCAGTTGCTCTTTTCATTCATTGTTTACATCGCGCCTCACGCGGTTAAATACCATATTTCGTGTAGAAGCGGTTAGCTGGTGCCGGTTGTATTTGTACAGGTGCCGTATCGTAAAATGTTGCTGCGTGTTACATCCGTTGTTCCAGTTCCTTGTTTCTTGAACTCTTTGTTCTGTCCAATCTCCTACGCGATCAAGGCTTGAGTGCTGGTGTAGAGGCTCTGGAAGGTGCTAAGTGATTTTAAGTGCTTTTGTTATTATAGCCGAATGTCGTGCAAAATGACTAAAATCGAAACTTGTTATAAAACTAAACGTTTTTCGTTTTTACACGTCCTTTGTTAAGTTTTTTGAGTGTTTGTAGTGTGCCGACCTGAAGTAGCATATCTCGAGGTAAGTTGGCAGATAAAGTAGAAGATACCCAAAAAAAAGAAGCTATTAAATTGGATTAATGGTTTGTTTAAAGTTAATAACTTGAATTATCGTGATTTGAGAATCTGTAATCAACCAATCTTGAAAGCTTGTTCTTGGCTTCAACTTGGGCTTCAGTTTTTATAGTGGTTAATGAAAACTTGGATTCCACGTGTTGTTAGCATCACGTTCTTTAAAATATAAGTAGATTTCTGGTATAAATGCCATTTTCTTACCGACTTTTTAAAAGAATCTTCTAAAAACAAGACCCCATATCTTTTATCTGAAATAGTGCGTCAAACTAATGTATTGCATCAAATATATCTTCACCAATACCTTCATCTATTTTGCAATCTTAATATCGACCATTCATCATCTGATGTCGGTTTCCTCTTGACTTTTTCGCAGTCAAAGCTTCAATTTTGATTCCTTCGATGATAACTAAATGTATCTTGTCGGGAAATGACTGTTATTTGGTTTTGGAAATGCGGAACATCTTTAAATTAAGTTCTTAGTCATAAAAATTTACCAAATAACCAAATTAATAATCAACAACGTCCCGAAACGCGTTTTAATCATCATTTTGCAACTAGTTCCGCAATCATAAAACCTCGAATCCTGATAGTAAGAATTTATAAAATAAACGCTGCTAACAGTAACACATTCTATTTTTACGGCGATATGAAATCTCGAAAACGTTCCGAAACAGTGATCTAAATTTAGTGATTGGGAAGGGACGCGAGAATCGAATGTAGATTAGGATAGTCCTCGAAACAAAAAAAAAAGACAATGAAACGATATGGAAATTGCACGTATTTTAAATTGGAATCGATATTACCAATAGAGTCGGTCTGTTTCAGCGTGAGATTTTCCAAAAAGAAACGTGAAACGGCATTTGTACATCCTGTAAAGGTAAAGCTTTAACTTGAAAAGGGTTTAATTGTAGGTAACTAACCTCCTATTATTAATAACATTTTCAGCTGCTGTCTTCTACCAAAGGTATTGTAAATAAGTGATTGGTTGTGCAACATGTATTAAATATTCTTAGCCGTATCTTGTTACAATTGCATTTTATCTAAAGCAAAATATTAGTTTTAGTGGGTCAACGATAAGAGAATGATTGAAGAGGTCTAAAGCAAGTATTCATATCTTGCCCTCCAATCAGAATCTACATCCCTCATACAATCGAAATTATTTTCCTTAATTCGTCAGCTCTTGGGGATCTTCCTTATCAAATCTTGAACGGTTTTATTCTGATCCCATGCAATTATGATGATAATCCGTCTAAACGAATTCTCGACATCCTCGGTTGTAAATTTACTACACCGGCGTAATTTTACGTTGCTGTCGGATCAGCTTTTCCGTAAACAACAACAATCGAAATCGCATATACATATATGCATTCGCATACATTATGGTTTCGTGGAAATGTGCACGTTGCGTAATAGAGTAATTGCCGCGGTAAAACCTGAATGATTGGAATTATTTATACATCAAACGGTGTGACGTTGAAGACGCTAATGCATCGTTTTAATGTGAATATATGCATTTGCATATGATGTACTGTAGTTGATGTGTTCTGAAGGTGATTTTTTGCGAATTTAATTCAATGTTATTTGCCGGTCAAGTTACCAGTAGTAAAATGATGATATCCAAAAATGTCGTTTTGATTAATTAAGGCAAACATCTTAATTAAGGGCAGACCATGCTAACATGCCTATTGTAACAGTGCCTTTTAACGATTATTGTAGTTGGAGGCTTTTCATGAGTCTTAATACTTCTCCGAGATCTCCCTTCAATACATTGTGTATTATGTGTCCTGCCATCTTTAGATCTTCATGTCATAGACGACAGAATTCTTCTTCCGCTTTTCTTAATTCATATAAATGATATCTTAGGCGTGCATGACCTGCCCTTAAGCTTTCCACTATTCTGCGATCTCCTTTGCTGAAAGACAGACGAACTTGACATGAATACTTCCGCCCAATTTTGTCCTTGCATGTTTTGAGCGCACGCTGCCTGTTGATTTCCGTCCCATTTCCTAATTTCTTATTTTAGATTGATCCATATAATTCTAACTTCTAATCAGGTCCAATTTAATTATTTCTTGCATTAAATTTGACGCTGTGGTCTGTAAAATAACATTGCTTTTGACACCAAATATTTGAGGATTTCCTATTCGGTGTCTGTGGCATATTTCAAAAATAAACTTGCTTTTTTCTAGAGTTTATTAACCCAGTATTTCATTTCGTAGATAAGCGGAATTCGACTGTGACGCGTGTTAAAATTAAGTTGAAATATGAAGTCGTTAATTTCAGAACTATGTAATTTCGGTGTCTATTGTCTCATGGCCATATTAAAGACAAATAATTTCCCAAATAAATTACCGGTCGACTTCCCATAATTACGTATATAAGTAAAGTCATTGTCAAAATTTCCCACAACCGTATCGTATACTTTGTTGTAAGAATTCGTAGCACAAAGAATGTTGTATATTGCAAATACCTTCTCTATCACCATTCTAATCTCCTATCTCCGTTCACTGTAACGCTATCACTTTACCATGAAATTAATCTTCTATGCTGAAAACGTATTCGCTGAATGTAAATTCTACGTTCACCTAGCATTTACCGACGGACAATACACAAGCGGATAAACCGTAATCAATCATTAAAATTTTATTACTATTATACTATCGGCACGGTAATTCGGGTTAATTTGGTGAAATTTTGGCCTATGTCCAAAGCCGCAATAGCTTCAACATTTCACATTTTCACTATGAAATTAGCTTGTATTTACACAAGAGCTAGAGAGTGGCGGTTCGAATAAATAATTTAGGAATTGCCTCAAAGCAAATAAAAGTTAAGTTCTATCGTATATCAGCTTGAGAAGAATGAACTTACACAAGCGTAAGTTCATTGAGTGTTTTGTTATTCGCGTCTAACACGTGGAAATGAGACAAGTGACGCATTGCAATTGGAGTAAATCTAACATAATCCTCTAATCTGTTACATAAAATCGCCGTAACAGATTTTGGAATAATTCTTGTTCGAGCACTCTGTATTGATAATTTAGGAAATTAAAACAGAATATCGCAAGCTGTTAAGGAGTTGGGAAACACTACCGGAACATCAATATAACTGTATTGGTTTTTCTCAAACCAGTCAACACACCAATTTGCATTTTTGTGCACTTCTTTAACGTCATTTCATTCGTCCTCGAATGTAGGGAATAACAAAGGTTCTCTTCATTTCTTGCGTATGATTTTCAACGATAACTTGGTACGTAGATTGGTTCGTACAATTACCATCGCGTATTTCGACAACATATGTGATATTCTAATTGTTACCGTATGAATTTTTAATGTCTTAGTAAGCTTAGTAGCTGTCATAGTTGTTAATTATGTAATAATTGTCCGGTTGCTTGTTCTGCAATTAATGGGCCGTTATTAGCCATTATCGCATGCGTACGTTTATGTTCTATATTCTATATTTGACCAAAATTAAAGAAAATAGATCGTATAAACAGTTAACTGGGAAATTTTTAAAAATGCACATCGACGTTTTTAAAATTATAGTTTGAAACTTTATTTATTTATTTTATTTTTGTTGAAAAGACAGTTTATGTTTGTGTATTGACGTTATGTCCATTGTATAATGTTAGACATTTAATGTGCAAAGCATACGTTAACAACAATATTCTAACACCAATCGCTTCCGTGAATTTTCTTGTAGTCGAACAATGCTTTTCATAACGGTTTTTTTCCACGAATTAATGATATAGATTGGTCTCGCTTCGCCCTGTACCGTATAAAGGAACACTTTCGCGAAATTGAGGTGTCGACGTATGTGGTCGTCTCGGGAAAATACATTTAATCCGATTGAATCTTATCGATTACCCCAGCTCCTGGAAGTATCGAATATGTTCATATGCCTGCATTATGTCTAGGTTATCGCGGTTAATTATCTAAAAGTGCTAATGAAGTAATTTCTATCGTAATTATTTCATTAGTTAAAATTAGTATTTCCAATATGGGGATTTAATTATTAAATTAATTAATACGAGGCGAGTTCGATGAATAGCGGACATTGGGAAGAAAAAAAAACATTTTTCTATGTAAGTCTCCTTCGAGGCTGGTTTTCTATCTTTTGCAAAGTATGACTTCTATAATTCTACAAATTGGGGGTTCCTTTCTGCAATTACTTCATCGTTTGAACCAAATCTTGTATGCGGAAGCAATTCGTATGCTAACTCATGGAATTTTGCCATGGCGACGACAGAAATGTGCAAAGTAGACTGCTTTTGTTCGCCAAATGCCAAATGTTTTTCTTTTATAGCATTGCTGAAACAATTCAATAATACATGGCATAATACACGCCAGTAAAAATTTTGCCCTTTTTAAGGTGAATTATGCCACGTACATCCCAAAACCTTGTAGCCATGACCTTGTTGGCCGATAAAGCCGCTTTGGGCTTT
>LR736885.1:2560111-2588940 GCA_902654985.2 Oryctes borbonicus | reverse complement strand
TTTCCAAAAACAAATATTTAATGATTGCTCTATATTCATTCACAAACTAACTGATTATCTGTTTGAAAGCTTGACAAATTTTTGGATAGGGGCATAATCGGGCGCTTAAGCCCCTAAAAATAAATATTGTTGTTTTTATACCAAAGTACTCTTTCAGTTTAATCAAAATATTCGTGGTGCCGGTGTTCCTTTGTAACTTGGCAACATCGGACTTTAAATTCCCTGTTTAAAGTTGTTAGTACTGTTAACAAAACATGAATCGATTCTATTTGTGCAAATTCTGAAATATTTGCAGAAATCTGCCGGTGTTTACGGAAGGAAAAGATTATATAATATGCTTAATACTAATACACTACTGGACACTTAGTTGTAAATGTAAACAGCCATTGCGCACTATAACGCAAATTGTAGCAAATAGCAATTATCATTATCATTAACATTTCTTAAATGACGCGTTCTTGTTTGCAAGCATTTTCATAAAAAATATCAATACACCAAGCGGAGCTAACTAGTGCCCACAAGTAATTGTGCCGAAGTGTACATATTAACGACCCGTTTAACGACCCGTGTCTTCCCAACTCAATCCGCTTTAGATTTGTTATCGTGTTGAATCTATACGCACATGTTAGACAAAGCATGATTATCGTGTATCATCCAAGTTTTGTTGAAATAAATAATATATACAATGACCTTATTACATATCTTTGTTTATATTATGTTACTGTTTACGTTTCCTACGACTTATCTTGACAAATAATACGTATTACAAAGATATTATGTAAATATATGTATAATTGCCTAGTTTATGAGAAAGTTGAAACTTAGAATGGAAAATAGTTTGTTTTATCTTTTATATTGTACAATATTTATGTGTAATATCGTTGTATTGGGGTAGTAGAAGCACCTGTTTGCAATCAAAAATTGATATGTTTTTGCATCGAGTCCTACAAGAACAGGAAAAGAACGGGATTCAACTCTGTCGTTTCTAATCGTAATTCGCCTAATAGCACCAGTTGTGACAGGGTTATCAAGCATAAGCGGCTGCTTTTTTCTTTGTAAATTGCGATATTTTTTATTTTACGATTATTGTTGTGTTATGACGATACTGTGGCTATTTTTAAAATATAAAGCGTGCCATTTTGTATCATACTCATATATGGTACCAATATTACATCAATGCTTGTGATTAACTAATACCGAAAATGTCATAATGTACATGTCATCGTTTTAGTGTAGTTATTTTTGGCTACAATTGGTCACCGCACGTTGGTTACTTACTCAGATTGAGCGATTACTCAAGGCTTCATGAAACTTTTAACGGAAATGATTGAAAGGTATTTCAAAGTTTTGTAAAATTGTGATGCGCAATAGTTGTGTCAATACAATATTGTAAACGGTATTCTATAAGGTTATAAAGAACGTTGTTTGAATGCTAAAAGGCTAATATATTTTAGCTTCCGTCGGCAAAATCTGAAAATCCATGATTTTCTTATCCCCGACATAATTGTGGATTAGTCTGCGGCAATATAATATATTATATGTTAATAATTTACTCAATTAGAAAGGTGGTCGTAAGTGGGCCTTATGATATGCTTTGCTTTAGGCATAATCTCACCTACTCCAATATTGCTTAATGGAGCTAACGCTAGCGTTCGTGTATTAGATTTCACATTTAAAACGCAAAGTTATTGACAAAAAAATTTTATTTAAGTGTAAATTCCCGCTCGTCTAATTAAAGAAATGTAGAGAAACGGAATACCCAAAACAATCTGTCTTTATAGTGACTTCGACCATGAAAAGCAAATATTTCTTACTCATTATGTATGCATACGTACAGTTTTGTACTATATTCGCCTTAAGAAATACTTCCGTTAAATTTTAGATCTGCGTGCACGATTAACCAGCTATGTGTTTGTAATTGTCGCATAATTCTCCCTTGACTTTGATTTAATACGTTCTACATCGATTAGTTTTCTCATAAACCTTAAGTCGAGTAATATTTTTGCAAAGAGTTACGACAGTTTACTAGCCCGTTTGAAGTGTTAATGTTTCAACATCCGTTCTTCTATCTTCAACAGTAAAATTTGCAGTCACTGCGTGCTTGAAAACAGTCAGGCTTTTAAATTTACACAAAAGAGCCATTTTGGCGATACTCTTGGGCAAGTTTTAATCTTCTAAATCTAAACAATCTAATTTAGAGGATTTCCAACAACCTACTTCGAATTGCTTTTGATAATTGACATTTGAAGCTTATTTTTTTCGCGTTTACAAAACGAACGTACTATTTATATGATTTATAAATACAAATACAGGATCTTAGTGTAACGGTCTTTAAATGGTGATAATGAAATCTTGTTTAACAAAACAAACAATCCTGTAATTTTTATTTTTTTTTTATAAATAGGGCAGAAAATATTTGATAATGTGTCGTCTACTGCCGTCTATGGTCAAGAATTTTTTTATACAAGCGGTTCTAACCGTAAACACTAAGTTAGATCAACAAATTTAAATTTTTAACGAGGTGATTATTAATACTTCAACAAATAAACTGGAAGAATTTTATTATTCGGTAAGTGGTAATGTGTAGAGTAGGATAGACCAGTACCTTAATTGTTCAGGTTGCTATGAAACGGTTGATCGGGTAAACGTTCCTAGCGGGTTTCCTCAGGAAGAATTCTGAAAGGTTACCTTCGCATAATTTAGGATGTAGGGCTTCTAGGATAAATACTTAAACAAACACAGGAATTACTAGGTATGTTGATTGAATTGCACTAATACCATAACTTGTGAGGAAATACTTGATATATTCTGGCGTCGTAGCATACTTCTTCCTCAAATGAGAGTTCGGAGTCTACTAAAATTTAACGAATCATGGAGTGGGGTCTTTTTCCAAAGCGGCTCCTCATTGGGTTGCAGCTTAGAATAAACAAAATAGCAAAGGAATGTTTTTTTTAAGAAGAAGAAGAAATCACCAAAGAAATTTTAATTCCTTTTTAATTTGGAAAATAATCAAGTTCATTGAATTCGGGAAAATTCGATATCCATGTCTAGCAATTTTCTTGCTTTAAATCTTTCTATCAATAATTCCAGTATGTCATCGAATAATTTTGATGCATCTTCCTTGTGAAGCAAATTCACTGATAATATGGTACAACTCTGTACCTGATGTTTGAATATTTTTTCTTTCTGCTCCTTTTGTATAAGTTTTCCTTTACACTTAACTTATTTTCATTTCAAATTTGTGATATTTAGGTTTGACTGTTTTATCGGCGATGATATTTAACTTAATCTATTTTAAAACTACATTTACTAAATTCTTATATACTACTTTCACTATTTATCAACGTCCACTATCATTGTCTTTGGCTATTTTGAAAACTTAAGAACTTATTCTAAATGACATTATACAGGCTACTTCTGTATAAGTTTACCTTTAAGAAATTGTAAACTAAAGTAAATACCACAGATTTTGCGGAATGTCGGAATTATCAAAAAACTACGTGATTTTTCTATGAATAGAACTAGCAAAAAAAAAAAACAACCAAGCCAAAACACCCGTTCGTTATCAATGTTATCAAATACCGCAGATACTTAGGAGTCGCGTACGTGTACGTGTGGTGTACCAAATCGGGATACACAAATAAGATAAATCCTAGTGTCATTGAGAAAAGAAGCTAAATTTGAATATGAGCACTTAAAGATTATTTTTTAATTTTTACATTTTACTCCGTCTAAATTGAATCATAATCGCTAAATAATTCGTTTTCATATTCCGATGGGGGTCGGTTAGGCTACTGTATGGAAATCAGTTTAGAGTTTTTAAACGCTATTTTATCTTCGTTCTCTTGGAAATAGTATTTAAGTATTCTGGTAATATTTTGCCTTTGAACCAAACTCCAAGTATATTTTATCGATATTGCAAGAAGAACGGGCAATTGAGATATCCCGCAGAAACAAGCTATGTAAAAAGAGCTTATCTATTTTGATTTATTGTCACATCCAGTCGTCTCATCTTTCATTTTACAAAGTACACTTCCGCTTAATGTTCTAATTTAAATATAATCGACGTTTTCGACACCTTAACCTTAATCAACACATTAAAACGCGCTATTAAAACTGATAGATAATGGTATAAGAGTACTATGGTTGCAGTGTAGAGCAAACGATGATAGCCCATGTACAAGCTATAACACGTTAATCCGGTTACAAAATGTTCTTTCTTATTTTCAAAAGAGCGAATTAAACTGCAGCAATTTCAACTTACTTAACACTGGTTAAGTGAAATATTATTCTCAGGGTAAAAATTTGTAAAGTACTTTGCATGAAATCTTCTTTATCGCCCCCTGAAATTTTCCTTATTCCGTGAGAATTACAAAGCTGGCGACCAACCACGCCAAGCCCCATATATTAAAATCCATATTCCTCCTATTAAAACAAGGGAGAAAAACTAAATGTCACCATCATATTATCCATCTAAATAGGAAAGTTAACAGCTGACATTATGTTACATATTTAAAAATGCATCGCCTGATATTCGATTGGCGTGGAAATCAATGCAGATTGTTTCAAAGACGATAACGATATTCACCGCTGTTACGTTTTGAACGTTTTGAAGCTCATGGGAAACTATCACATGTAACGTAAGTACCCGCAACAAGATGACGATAATGATGGTGGCTGTTTGCCAGTTCAAGGAACATAACAGGAAAATGAATAATTAAAGAGGAAAACAAAAAAAAAACAATATCTTGAGGAACCTTTTTGTGCATGTATTTAAAGTTAGGGACAGAAGACAAAAGTAAATGTGTGTATTGGAGTGCGAAAGGTACCTATGGCGTTACGTGGCTTTTATAACGTAATTCTCTGTATAATGTATATAATGTCGGGTCAACGTGAGCAATAATGATATAATAATGTTTTAAATCTAGTTTAGTCTAGCAACGTAATGTTATTTAAAGTACGCCGAGTAGGTCTCTCCTTCTGACAAATTTCAAGCGAAATCTTTCTTAGACTCCTAGGTGTTACAAAAGCACCACCAAACAGAGAAAATCTGATTTTGCAGACGGCGAGACAGTGGCACAATAACTGGTCAACTATTCCTTCCTCTTGCAAATACAGACGGCTCCCCTTATTTTAAGTAAGCCGTATTCTGTGGAGGCGTTTCCTTAATCGAACATGAATGACAAGGTTTGCAGTTATAACCCTGATAGACTTTGTGTCAAGTTCTATAAGCTTCCTAGCTCTGTTTCGACTAAACAATGCAGATAATCTCGCATAAGATCAACAAAGAGGGTCACCTCAGAGTTGCAAAATTTTCTGTTCAGCCCCGCGAGGGATTATAAGTACAGATTCCAGCAAAGGCATGGGCTACCTTGTTGCCATCGATGGCAGCGTGTCTTGGTATCCAGATAAGGAGGATCCGGATTGTTTCTACAGTCCGTTGCGAATCTGGAGGAAATCTTCCTTACTCAATTTTTAGCCCAACAAATATTACAATAAATAATAAATCATTAGATCTATATCGGTGAAGGTATAATCTAAGCTTAGTTTTCTACTAAATTGAAATTTAAGTCAAGAGATCAATATTTCCGATTTTGTTTTACTTAGTTCTAAAGCGTGAATTAAATCACTTAATCTCTCACGATCAAACAATATGTGGTTGCTGTTATCTATTTCGGAAGGTTGATAAAGTCCCACAAAGTTGTTGCCAAGCTTGTGTAACTTATGATAGATTTGGTTTTGTGTACCTTATTACATTTCTACCATACAAAAGTAACAGTTGCCTTGTTTTTGCTCAATAGTGGGCGGCCATACCAAAATCAACGCTACAACTGTAAAAAAAGGTATCGCTTGTCCTGACCAGAAAAACGAATGCTGGTTTCATGAGCTGCGCCAAACCAACCTTATGTTATTTAGAAAAAAAAGAAGAGGAGACAATTTCAGCATTCTTAAGAATCAGTTACGACCTCTTAAAGAAAATGTTAGCTCAATCAGAACGTGGTTTCTTACTTTTTTCAGCCTCATGGGATCTACATATTGATGCCGTTTCATTGTTAGATAATGGAGATACATAATTAAGGACTAAACGCTTCCAAGAACGATAGAAATTAAAAAAATATCTTTGAGAAGTCGTTCCTAAATCGTCTTCGATCGATATACATGTATACTCTAATTTTTTTCGTTTTTGTTTTTTTATTTGGTGTCTCGTGGTGACGTCAAACACTGGATCCTCCGCTGCTCGTTTCGTTTATCGTTGTCGTAGTTCTTCCCTTTATAATCGCACTCTCTCAATTCCTCCGAATCGACGTTACGCGACGTGACGTGACCTGTCGTAATCGTCTCATTCGTATAGCCTAGCTTTATATAATTGTGTTCTCTTTTTTCGGTTACAGGTCGTCGGGAAATTTTGGAAGCGCGGGGGTGCGATCCGCACCTAGCACGCCTCAAGGATTGCTCGGATCGTCGCCGGTTGCCTTCTCCGACCCGCTATCTCAACCCTCCAGTCCAGGTTATATAACCCCGTCGATACAACGCAGCCCGAGCCATAGCATCTTCACCAAGTACGATAAGTAAGTAAAAGTTGCAGAACGAAGCTATTCTTCGAGTAATGATAAGGCAAACGGTAGAATTGAATCTAATATGTAGAGTGTGAGTTTGAATGTAAGTAAGAAATAAGCATGTTTTGTTTTCTAAAAACACATATTTTGGTTTATAGTGACAATGAACCACAATAAACAGATTAGTGAATGGCGATTGAAGTTCGAAGGTCATAATAGAATAGGAATTAGCATCATGCGAATCCGTTACATGCCATCTCATTCATATCTCTAGCACCTCACACCATAATTAAACCATAATAACCCCACCACATTTTGTAATTGTTTTGTAGATTTTCTGCCGCGTCTCCTAAAACGAAATTGTTGATCAACAGCTTTCTTCCGGCATTACCAGATTTATATCCTACCATCTGTAATATTTCTACGTATCTGCGAATTACTTTGATTCTTTTATGACTATTTGCGTCTTAAATTCTTTTAAATTTAGCCCTACCGCAGCGACTTTTTTTGGCCTTTTCAGAACGAAATACACTTTATGACACTCCACATCTATGCCTTTTCCCTCCATTTCCTGCTCCGAACATTTTCGCGAGATACATTACATATAGAAAAGTAATATTCGAAGGACCGTTAACCTGTTTCTAAGCGGGTACAATATATCCGCCGCAGAAGGTAACATCGCCGGATTGAGATTCCGCTATTCTTAGCCAAAATGGAACAACGCACTACTCGGTTGTTCGAGTTTTATTTCGTAAAATCGGGTTACTTCCAGAATAGCTCCTCTCCAGTTTAAGCGGAGGAGAGCTGTCCGCATGGATACGCGTGCTTATTTATATTTAAAATTACGCCGGCCGCTTCGTCGGGGAACCGTGTGGGAACCACGCCGCGTTCGTTTAACTTTACACATGTAACTCATTTAGAATGTATTGAAGCAATTCCGTTGCGTTTTAACGCGGTTCGTGGACCCGACGATGAAAATTGCGAAGTTTTCACAATGGGCACGATAGGGAAAAGGTTGTTAATGAGATTTTGAATAATGTATCCACGCATCCTCAATGGCATAAAAAATATATATCAAGTGGGTTGTTAAATTCACAGCTTAAATTCTGTATAAAAGAAAAACGAGTTTTTCTTTGTTTTTAGCTGATCGTATTTATCGATAATTTGGTTTTTATTAATAAGCAGTAATGTTTTGAACAACTCAGATGTTGGCTCATTCATTTTGGTATTTTTCATATTTTAACTTGTTTACAATCTTAATTACAGTGAAAGTTTTCAAATATACTTGAAGGCTAAAATACGTAATTAAAAAGTAGTCTTTTCTCCAAGCAGTGAAATTATTAAAATTATTCAATTGCGATTTTTTACAATTTCAAGCGTGGCTTAAGCCGCAAAGAATTGCTTTGAGAAAATCATTCGAGTGTTTGGTGACAAGTCGTGTTCCTTAGCTACCGTAAATCGGTGGTATAATAAATTTCTACTTTCCTTAAATGACAACTTTCGAGCTCGGGAAAAACGTCCGAGAGAAATTATCATTTTACACCCAGATACCGCGTGGCTACATATTGCTACTCGCACATACGACTGAATATAGTCCAGTCGTAGCACCTAATGATTTCTCTTTATTTCCGCGTGGAAAGAATTGGTTACGAGCTTTACGTTTTACATCGGCATTGATATTTAAAAGCATAATAAGTAACCTTACGCGGGAAGCTTGGACAAAATGTTTTGAAGATTGGTTACTATTGATGCAAAGATGCATTGTCCGTGAAAATTGTGTGTTACTTTACCAGCCTCAAGAGACAATTGGCAACCGTCCGAATCCAACAGGAGGAACTTAAAGAAA
Organism: Oryctes borbonicus; assembly: GCA_902654985.2. Lineage (NCBI taxonomy): Eukaryota > Metazoa > Arthropoda > Insecta > Coleoptera > Scarabaeidae > Oryctes > Oryctes borbonicus. The sequence goes on along the minus strand of LR736885.1, from coordinate 2,580,537 downwards.
CGTATTAGTCGTATCGTAGAAGTCATATTGAGAATATTCCATTGGATTATCATAAATTAATTCTCCAGTTTAGTTCGTTATCTTTGTGATAATCCAAACAGATGTTACGATGATGCAACAATATTTATTTTTAGACATTTTTTTGCTAAAAAAAGGTGAATATCAAAAAAGTATGGAATTATTATATTTTCGAAAATACCCAAAACCCAGGATATGAGCAGAAGCAATTACCACTGGTAGATACGTTGAAACGAAATCGACGATATTGATGTACAATGATAAATCAATTAACACCTGACGGACACGTAATTATCAAAAAAATGTGTGACGAAGGAACGTCAAACGATTTAACGTGAGACATATACAATAAAAGGTTTTATTGAGACGAACATTTGGGCAATAATCTGATAAGCTTATTTACCATCCAGAGATTAGGTTAAACTTTGGAACATCTGCAGTTTTTAACGGTCCACGTGTGTAATGCGTAACATGTGCAAATTAGTTTTTGCGAAATTATATCACCAACAAAATCATGTATTTATATACGAAGATGGATTTTTGAGTCTCAAAGGACTGAAAGGAATTAAGTGGCTGGTAGTCTGATTAGCACAAAATTTTATATGAGGAAGAAAATGCCTCTTTAAAATATCGTTCGTACGATTTCTTTTTGCAGTATCTAGTAGCATTGATTGAAATGCGAAAGAAACATTAATTAATTAATTAATTAATTAATTAATTAAATCTAATCCGGAAACCTAACTTGCACATTTTGTTGTTAATTTGTTAGTCAAGTTGCTAAGAGAAACGATGGCTACGCTAGCTTAATATTAATTCCTCCTTTTTAACGAACAAACTTTTCCAAAACGTAGCGTTACTGGTTATCACTGATTATAACTTCCTGTTTTATTTCAACAATAAACAATAGAACTATTGCTATCAAGTTTATTGCGAAAGCATCCGATTGAACGCGCTATTGTAAACGTAGAATATATTATGTACTTTGAGGATCTAAAAATAGGAAGTTTTATTACTAAACCATATGTAAATACGTTATCGTATACGTTGTTCAATTTGGCGCTTATCGCTGGTACTTTATCGCCTGGAAAAGTGAGATTAAACATACGCCCTGAACAATTAAACGAGTCAAGCGTGTATGCAGGTGTTGTACTTGGAGATAGTAATAGTTCTAATCAGTTCGATGAATCTGTTTCGCCGAGGAAGATAACCCGCGGTTTAGTTCTACGTTATCCCGTGGCTTTACACTGTGTATGCCGCTGTGTGCTTACGTACGTTTCTTCGTTTTGATTCGCGGCTTCGATTTTTAAATTGATAAGCCACTACCGACGTATTAATTCGAATAAAGGATGTAACTTTTTAACCGATAACGGGATTATCGCTGGTAATTTTCACGCGTCAACATCGCGGGTGTTCTGTGTCTTCAACCTGGGAATGGTCATCAAATTGCTGCATATCAGGCAGATTAAATTTATGGTGAAGATGGTGCTTAGAAAGGATTTCGATTCATTCTCGGTGTATTCCACATCCTCATCGGCTGATTATTCCGACGAGTAAGTTCCATTTAACAAAAAAAAAAATAATGTAAAATATCCAGCGAAGATCCATGTTTTCGTTGTTGTTTTGAAACCTCATATCAATGTATGATGAAGCTAAAACTAACTCACGATCGTTTATATTTATTTTAATGGATCGAATTGTTTTAGTAACACCACCTGTAAACATCAATCTCCTCACTCATAGATTGATAAGATATCGATGGATATCATCTCTCTAGGAAGATAGCAAACACCTGCTAGATCACCGGAATAAATATTGCTTTGTTTTGGATTACAGGGGCGCATTAAAACAACTATCCTGCTCAACGCCAGCGATGACGGCCCAAGCTCAATCGCCCGAACCTCCCAGTCCAAAAGCATCTTCTAAGGACGAGAAGAATACAACGTCTAAGGCGAGGCAGAAGAAGTTCCATAGGCATTTTCCGGTCGTCGACGAAGACGAGAAAGTGCTCAATCGTAAGTTGAATGCAAGAGAAATTATGGGTTACGTTAAATGTCAAAAGTATATCAAAATTTATAGTTTTAAACGGATGTGTTGAGACGAATCTATTTCGCTAGTTAAGCTAATAACCTTTTCCTATTTGAGCAATTATCCTAACGCTAAAATAACGCTTATTTCTCACCTTCTCTGAAGCTCCTTTAAGAAGAAACAAATCTGGCACTATGCATTGAATATCTTCATTGTCTAAAACCTCCAAAATTGATTATTTTGACAATTATTCCGTATTCTAACTGAAGCATCCGGTTTTATTCTTCCAGATTATTCATGTGCTTTAATAGGCGATATTCTACTACAAGGGCAACTGTACATTACTAGCAATTACTTTGCATTTTATTCCAATGTTTTTGGATACGTTACTAAGGTTAGTAAATTAGTCAGGACCAACTTCCTTCGAGAAATATTAATTTATCTTCCAATCTTTCAGTTACTAATACCACTACTATCAGTACAAAAAATTACCAAAGAGAAGACGGCGAGGATCATACCGAATGCCATAGGTATAACAACGTTGGAAGACAAGCACGTCTTTGGCAGTCTGATGTCCCGAGATAATGCTTACCGTTACATGTACGATGTCTGGGATAGGGCAAGAAGTTCAGCACCTATAGAACCAATCCCGGTAGGTGAAAACCTTTACGTTATTAATTTTCGAGTATCTATTTGATTATTTTCTCTGCTTAAACAGAGCAGAAGGACGCCGTCTGATATGAGCGACAGTAGTGAGACCAAAGAAGAAAGTGAGAGAGATTCAGCCGCTTCGGAAATCAATCGAGAATTCCCGAAATGTGTGCCAAAAGTCACCTCGGATTGTAAGTTTAAATGTCAAAAATAATTTAATATTTGAATTCCTCGACTTTGGAAAAACAATGAAAGCTACTTTCTTTTTTTCTGCAGGTGTCGATAAGCCAATGTTAGAAATTACCAGCTCCAAATTAACGGACGATCCACGAATATCTTACTTTTCCAAACAAAAGCTGCTACTCTTCGCCAGTACTCTACTACTGGTACTGCTGTTCCTTTCGGCCGCTGTACTACTATATAGAATAGGGAAAATTCAACACAAATACGCACTTGCGTTACAGGTTTGTACATTTTCTATTGGATTAGGGGTTGATTCTGTCGAGAATAGTGAGATCTTGAAGGATATAGGCCTATTCTTACACGTAGGATTTTTAAAAGGAATTGTCATGGGATGGCTGAAGAATATTATATAGATAAATTGAACAAGATGCTCGTACTCATGGCGTTTTCTTCGTTTTTCAGGATAACTTTGCCGTTTCAGAAAGCGACGACGTCTACAACGAGCTGCTTCAATGGCAAACGCATCTACATTCCAAATCTGCGGGAGCAGTGCATAGTTTTTTAGATACTAACCTAGATCAAATCGCCAAGGTAAGTTATTCCATCCTAATAGTTCCTTTCCGGGTTTAGTCCAAGCTAACATCTTCTTCCTTACAGGTGCGCCAATCCCTAGAAGCATTATCAACTTTACTAATGCCAAACGAAAGCAACGTAAGCCACAACGCACCGGCTACGTCGCCGTCATCATCACCATCAGCAGCAACGCCCGACGTTCCCAAGGAGAGTTAGCAAGGCGGTGCTACGAACGGGTCTATCGTCTCTTTTTAGCGATAGGAATTAGGTTTAAATGCAAGGAACGATGATATAGTATTACGTTTTTACGATAATAGAATAATTACCACAATATTTAGAGCAAATAAAATGTACCATATTAGGCAGAGGATCTAGGCAGAAACGGAAAGAAGGTGCAAATTTGAACGGAATCGAAAGTAGGATAGGTTGGCGATGGACGATTTTAATTAGAATTTCACTGAATAACACACGTGATCGATCGAAAATGGATTTAGTAGTGAAAAGAGTTTCTTTCTATAAGTAGAATTGCTTCCCCCACGGGAAGGAAATTATGTTCAGTTATTTTAAGAATTTATTTTGAAGGTGAAAAGGAAAATTTGACCAGTTTGAACACCCAACCTTTCTTTATACCTGTCAAAATTGTATGTATATAATTTTTTTGCAAAACTATCAATCTATCGGCACTTAACAGCTATTAGAATTAGCAAATTAAGATATTTCTAACAATCTCAGCAACATCACTTTGCCACTGTCAAAGTCCCCGAAATCCTTTAACAAATCTAATTTTGACAGGTATAATGTTTGACAAGTTTCGATTGGTCATTACGTGTGTTAACTGAACATTCACTGTTGCTACACTAGAAAGAAATATCTACATACAACAATTTGCCAACATCTAGACTGATAGTTCGAAGTTATCACTCTATTTTATTTCACTCTGCAAAGTAGAGAATTCAAATGTGATGATGGTAGTGAATTTTATAGGGTTTTCACGGATAATCATTTTGTATACGTAGCGTATTGCATAATACAATCTCCAGGATGGTTTCTCATAGTCTGCCTTAAAATTTGCCTTTGGATGTGCTCGAAAATTAAAAGTATTGTGTGGTACATCTAGTTCCAAGAGGAGAGAAATTATTCTGGGGATTTGGTGAGAATTTAATTGGTATAAAATTAAAATATGGCGATTTCATTTATCTTTGCCAAGCTTTTAGAAATGGCTTCATTAAATGAAGCCATTTTGAGGAGAATGTTAGAGTAACAATAAACAAGTAGAACTTCGAAAGTAATCTGTAGTGAATTCGGAGGGTTTGTCACTATCTGCACGGTGCTCTCGCAATTTCTTCTGGTAGGTCTCAAAAGACGCCATTGTTCTATTGAAGAAGACCTCTCCTCCAGTGTACTGCAGGTTATATTTGGAGACCAAAGTATTTCTTTTAGGACGAGATCGTTTCTTTTCTTTGAAAGTTTGATGTTAGTAGTCGCGAAAAACGCGGTGCAATTGCAATTACGCCGGTTGAGGTTGAGGTACATGAAAGCTAGTCTCGTAGGATGGCAAAAATCACGTCGTTCAACTTGATTTGAGGAAACTGGCAGTGTTATGCCGTTCCACCATCCTATATTTAATTCTAAGACATTCCTATATAGCATATTGTATTTTATTACGATATATATTCGATTATATACTATATAATGATGCACAAGGTTATTATTATGGTGATTATGGTTTTTATTGTTTGAAAATTTTAGATGTGAAGTACGTAAGAGAAATACAGCTCAATTTTTTCGGAAACGTTTCATACAACGTTGTTTAGTCGAATTGAAGCGTAATTATTAGGGCGGATAGATGTTTGTAATGGAGGAGTATTTGTTAGCGTGCGATTCTTTATTTTTTTTTTTGCTCTGATAGACCGAGTTAAAAAGAAGAGAGACGAAAGTTAGAAATCTGACTTAAATCATATTCTTTGTGTCGGTGTCAAAATCATGCACGTGTACAATTTCTACGTCCTCAATTATTTCTTAGAGGAAGTCTATCAGAGGAAAAACTTACAAAAGAATGCGTTTCGATTTTTTATTGGAAAAACGTGAAGTTGAGCTTGCTAAAAATCGCTAAAACGAAATGTTTAGAGTTACGTCTAGACATATTGTGGTTTCAAATTGAAATACAAAGTAGTGTATGCCTAATATAGGTTACTACGTGTACGCAAGCGTTGACCGTCGAACACCTACCCCAATCTTCGAGAATCCTATCCGAAGATGAATAGTTTGGGATTGGTTTTCGATGCGACGTTGCTTACAAGCACTTATATATTTGTACTTTTTTTAGCGAAAAGGAAAAACGTTTCGTAGAGTTAGTTTACTCCTGGTTTTTTTTTTCTTTTAATTAGGATAATCAAAATCATATACCCTTGTTAATATTCTAACCAAAATCAAGTGATTTAGTTCACGTAAATCACCCGTCATCCCTCGTCCCACATATTTATACACTTTCCATTCCTAAACCCCCCAAATTCCAAACGAAGTATAACATAATGCCAATATTTTTAAACGTCGCAAATTCTTGCCAATCAAGTAGTTGAATACCAAGAAAAAAATTAACAAATGATAGATGGTAATTGGTCAACTTTGTTTGCTATTCTTAAATATTATTTTTAAGTGAAATGTTCTATTTTATTCTATTTTATTTTAGACAAAGAGGAACAAATTAGATTGCCAATATTCTGTTTGATTTTTCTCTTTTATGTTTAAGATGAATACGAGAAATGGTGAATTTGTATAAATCGTTTTGATTTTATGTTATATTAACATTTTTATCTTTATTTTTATTTATTTATTTTGGATGCTGTTGGTTCGCGTAAGTTTGTGATCGGACTAATTGTTAGAGAGATGTTATTGATTATATTATCAAATTTTTTCATTTGTACAATGTTAATTGTTTTTATTGTATTATAGTGTATGATTATTATTATTATTATTATTATTATTATTAATATTATTATATAGAAAAACCTGTGATAATTTAGTTTTGCTTTTTGTTTAAAATAAAAACGGTTTTAGTTACTTGTGTGTATTATTTTATTCTTTTTATATCTAAAAAAATACAATTAAACAAATAATAGCTTGAATTTGTAAATAAAGTAGATCTTCAATTATTTGGCCAAATCGGTATTGATCTAACGCGGTTAATTGAAAAGTACCAACAACAAAAAAGAACAAAAATGCATATTGTATAAAAGCATTTATTATTCCAATAACAAACCTTCAATGAGGCGAAAATCCTGGAATAGAAATGTGTACATATATTTATTTAAAAACATCTTTTATTCGGTTTGTTTATCAAATCTTCGCCTTTAGTTATGAGACTCTTGTTTTTAATAAAATTGTGATTTCAGGCGGTAGCGTGCTACCAAGACTGCTCTCAGTGTTTTTTTTTCTTTTTTTTAGGAAGGTACCGGTGCGAGGTGAAGGATTATATTTACTTGCTTTAATATATTAAAATTTTAAGATTATTTTTTACATATATCGGAAGATTTATGCTATATACAAAAAGTATTATATCACTGATACGGCTTTGTTAAGGATAATTCCATGCCATAAAAATATTTAGGGTGTTCAATTAAAAAAAGTAAAGTCGACTGAAAAATACGTTTACTTAAAAATACGTTTATTTACTTATGGTACAGTTTTTATGGGACTTAATTAGTGTCTATTTGTATCGTACAATTATTCGAATATCTGATTAAACGATTAATTAATTAATTTATGTAATAATTTATTTATTTCTCAAAAATTCGTATCGTAGTCTGGCCTTCGCCTGCCGTAGCCATTGTGGCTATGTCCTATGTTGTTTCCATAATAATTATTTCCGTAATATCCTTTCCATTCAGATCGCCAGCTGTCGTACAGGTTAGACATGCTGTTGTCATGAATCGAATCGGCGGATCTCTGTGAATTGTTAAACAATTTTAAATAATTAATTGTGCCGTCCCCTTCGCACAATTCTTACCTTCTTTGGCTTCGTTTCAAACGCCCTATCATCCCAGACGTCATCCATGTTGTACACGTCCTCAGCACCATAATTATCAACACCTCCCATATGGTTTTTGTTCAGTTCGTGAATCATATCGTCCGTAAGCGGTATGGGTGCTCTTTTCTTGTTATTCTTTTGCCGGTTAACCAACTGAAAATTGAAGTGAATCATGTAAAAGTATACTTTTCGGGCTCACAACGTCCTGTATATATGTAGTAAACATTCATGCATTGAGAAAGAGAAATCAATGTTTTAGGTACTGAAGAAAAAACAATTCAAGTAATTCTGCAACCTCTTTATTCAATCAATGAATGAACGTGGGAATCGGAAGAGGGATGAAATTGCACAACAGTTTATAAGAGTCGATGAAGAGGCTTTAGCTACGGACAAAAATATCATTAATGATGGACCAAATAAGCAATAAGGAAGAAGTCGAAGAAGAATGGTTCGACGTGCTGAAGTAATTAAAATTAATACTTACGACTGTAACACCAAAAATGATGACGAACAATAAAGAAGCTAGACCAATAACTATAACAGCAATAGCCCATTGAGGTAGGAGGACGTCATCGTCAGAGTATCCCGATGTTGGTGAAATATGAGGTAATACTGCAAAATATAAAAAAGAAATAAATATGAATTTTCTGAAGCATAAATACGTTAATTTATCTCCAATACTCACCAACAAAATCTGTATATACTGGATCAATCGTGAGGTTTCCCAAAGACAATTTTTCCTGAATCTTCTCGCCTAGATCTTTGAACTTAGGCTCCCGATTGGATGCTCTGAAGACTTCGCTTAAGCTATCATGGAATATCTTCTTCATTTCGGTGGTGGTAACTTGTTTCGCTACGTCGTTCAGTTCCACGACGTAGTCTACCAGTATGCTTCCTTGACTGAAGCCGTCAATCCTTATTTTCTTGTACCATTTGTTTAATTTCTCCGATTTGCTGTAAACTCTTTCTAGCTGTAAAGAGAAAGTATGAAGTTAGTAAAAAACGATTTTGAAGAATAGGGAGATCAAATCCATTGGATATGATAGACAAATATTTTGCTTTAGACAAAAGGATATTAAAAAATAATTTAATTGTAAGCAGTGCAATGAAAGGGGGGCTTGAGTTCAATTATTAAATTATTAAAATCAAGGTCATCATAATAATCCACGCATACATCAAAGATATCTTCAATTATTAAAACAAAAATTGGAAAAATGTATCCAAGAACAAGGCTATCGATTTGAACGCCTTCTTTAAAGCGTACCTTATATTTTTTGTTAATTTAATCGTTATTTTTTCTTTTGTTACTACTCCGTCGTATTTATTCATATTTTTTTATGTCTACATTATTTGTAAGATAAATGTATTTTGTCAAACCTTTTGCTTCCCTTTCATGTTTTCAAAGTTCATAAGCTACAGTGCTGCGTTTATGTACCAATAATAATGATTAGATAATTTCGGTGAGAAATGTTCCGATTGAAACTTCTAAGCGATTGTAGAACGTTTGAAAAATTAGTCACTACCGGCGAATCGAATATTCTTCGCATGATCAAACACTTTATCTGCATTACTTCCATCATATAGCTACTTGCAGTGCGTCTCCCCATTCAGTAGTGTAAGGTGTGTACGTGAAAATGTTTTCGATTTACACCATCTCCCTTATCTTTCTTCTCATTTGGCCGTTTCACTCGAGTCAAACTGATATTACAGTAAGTTTATATCTTGTTATGTTATAATCTCTATGTTTATTTTTGCTTTAATTCTCTTATAGTTAACCGTAGAATCGGCAACTATGAACGATACGATGCAAGAAGTTGCAATTAGAATTATGAACAAAGCACTGATGTATTTCTCAAATAACGGTGACGTTGAAAAGCACGTCTCATTAAGTTTTGGTGCGATATACGATGACAGATATTGGAATGTTTTTAATGTTGATGATAATAGATATTATTTTTGGTCTATCTCTATGATTCGTTTCAAAGTTACTAACGGAACAACAACAAAAACATATTTAATGTTTACTTAATAAGAATGTACGTAAATAAAATAAGTAAGTAGCAAGTAAACGTTGTTTGATTTGTATTGTTAGGTAAAATAATCTGCGTGAAACAATTCAATAATGAAGAATTAAGTATTGCAAATTGGTCAAGTTTTTTAGACATTACAATCTCGCACAATAACGAGGACATTTTTACAAGTCGGTGTATTAAACCAAAAATAAAAATGTAGCTGGACTGAGATGTGAGATATGTTGAACATGAAATCGGTCGCACAGTTTGTTAAATTGCAGAATTTGAGATAAGGACACTTTCTTTCATTCCCAATTTTAACTCAGACGGAGTCAACCTGAATTATTGAAATATACTTTAGTGAACAAATGGAGATAAGCAATATGACAAAATTTAGGTTGTCGATTTTTTTTGCCCACAATTTTCTCTCTTAGAGAAGTCGGTCCTAACATTAAACACGCTAACAACATGACAGCTGACAATTCTTGTGATTACATTGTCTAGCAATGATCTCCTTTAGGAGATGTGTTTTGTTTTTGTAAAAACGCCAACTCCTGTCGTTTAAGTCGTGGAGGAGAGGAGAAATACTTTAGAACCTCGCAATATACCGATGATTATAGAGATAGCATCAAATGCGAAACAAATTCAATGGTAAACTCTAAATGGCGAACTACACAAGCGATAAATTTGGTAATCAGCAATCTATTTATGCTGTGTGGATAAAATTATCGTATTTGTGGTCACTTCCTGTTGATTGATCCTTTGGTATATATAACCCAAATTTACCTGTTAATGTTACAAGTACAAGTACACTTTGTTTCGTATCTTTATCTCGGGTGCTTCTTGAAAAATGTTCCTGCGTCTTTTATTACGGATGATGATTTTTGAATACGTAAGCTATAAAGACCATCGTTCATGTTTTTTCTCGCCTACATCTGGAGTATCGCAGGGTAGCAATTTGGGTCGATTTACAACCATTTTCAAGAGTCAGCCCTCTTGAGAATTTCAATCTCTTGAACAGCGGGAACATGAAATTTCTGTACAAAAACGCACTATGCTAGTTACACCGGTCTTAGCTTCCTGGAATCTATATTCTTAAGACATCGTCTAAACAAAATCGAGCTCAGTACTCCTCCTTGCTTTAATCCTTCGTTAACCGTAAACCGCTCTGATTGCAAGTTGCTTGTTCTTACGTAATTTGCGTCGTTTTGGTATAAACTTTCAATTTTCTTCCGCAATCTATCACCAACATCTCTTCTTTCTAGACTTTCACATACTATCTTCATTTGTATTCAATTAAAAGCTTTTTCCAGCTAGAGAAATGCCATGTAGATCCCAATAATCGATAATGTAATGATCCATAATTATAAATAATCATATTTCAATATGCTTTATTCTAGGTTACAAAGAGTTATGGCCCTAAATCAAATCATGCAAGACGGTATTATTAACATCGTGAAGGATATGGCCACCAACTACACAACACCTTGTAAACACCTCGTAAAGCGCGGCATTGCCAGTTCGTCATTTTGAGGGCCCCAATTTTAAATTACTAACTGAAATACAAAGTACTCATATTGTAATCAACACAATTGGTACTTAAAAGTTGCGAATACTGAAAATATTTGGTTCGATTGCTCTTTTATTATTCATATTACAGCGATCTCCATCATTTTGGAAATATTTTATATAAAGAACGAAGTGGCAACGTCTCCCTTCATAAAGTATAAGTAAACAAGTGGGGTTCCAAACCCCTGTATTCCATATTTTATCTATGTTAAAGCATTTGTTTTAAATCATCCACTTATGGAACAAATATTGTATGTTTTTCAAATAATTGTTTCTTTTATAATAAATAAAAGAATTTGCGCGAAAAACTTTGCGCCTTTTCTTCAACTTTCTTCCGACTTTGTTCCGATGCTCATGATGGAAAATAAATAAATGGCAAGAAGCTTTCAAATCATAAACTATACAAAGTGCACTAAACTTATATTTTTCCTTCAGAATATTCTCCATCATAACGTTGTTATTATTCAAAAATGATGATGCAATAAATTTATCCGGAACGAATAGTCCCCAGTGAGTGTATAGTAACAGCTCTAAAGATGTCCCATAAGAGTTGGGACGAAATATTGGCAGAAGCTGCGATAACGACGCGGTTTCAACCCGGAAACCAAGAGTACAGTTTCGAAATATTTCGAAGTATCTTAAAAATATGCGAATTTCAATCATTTCATAATTTTTTGTGAAAAAAAAACGATACAAATAAAACTTATTATAAACTTAAATGTCTTCTTCTCATTTATATTCTACACATCAACAAAATAAAAAAGTTTACACCAGTATTAATATTATTGAATAATATGCGGCTTACTTGTGATTGCACCTCATTTGCCAATATTTGCCACTCTTCAGTATTTCTATCCAACAATTCCGGCACCCATTTAGCTCCACCAACTAACTTGATGGTACCAACCAAATCGCATTCATCCTGGCAAACGCCAGGCGTCGTAGGTTTAGGTGTCGTCGTCGTTGTAGTTGTGGTACTCGTAGTAGTGGTAGTAACAGTGGTGGTAACGGAAACAGACGTTGTTGAAGCAGTTTTTGCCGCCTCCAGCAATTTCTCGATAGAAATTGGGGTTGTCGATTGCGTAGGCCATCCGGTAAACTCGGTAGTAGCTCTATTTTAGTTAAAAAAAAATCAACGGAATCAGAACCTCACTGGATATTTCACTAACCTCGTTGGCCATGATTTGAGTATCGTGGGGGGTGTAATCGAAGGTGGTTCTTGAGGATGTGTCGCTTTCGGCGTCGTCAATCTGATAGTCTTCTTATTCTGACCAGGCCTGCTGGGGAATACGATCTTGAAACCATTGTTAGAAGATGGAGGACTGGAAGTGCTTGATGTTTGAGGAAGTGTTGTTTCTGGAGATGTTGAAGCGGTTGTTGTTGACGCTGTCTTCGGTTTTGGAGTTGAGAACCGCGGCTTCAATCCGGGTTTCGCTTCTTCGAATAGATCGGTAATACTTTTGGTTTTATTAGGTTTCCCTAGATTAGATTCAAGACAAAAAGAAAATATAGAACTTCCCTGCACGTACATTCAGAAGTCCTTAATAATATCGCGAATATTTATATATTTTGCTTTTACCTTCTGGGTTATTGACAACTCTTGTATGGTTCATGGGCGCCTTAGATTTGGGTGTAGAAGCATTCTTGGCCGTGGGATTTTCTCCAGATGGCTTATAATCTTTAGGCAAGAAAGCGCTGACATCAATAGGACTAGAATTTTTGAACAAACTATCCAGCTTGTTCGGCTTCTCCGTTGTAGACGATTTAGTAGTGGAAGCTGGTTCCGTCGACTTATAATTTTTCGGTAAGAAGGCGCTAATATCAATAGGGCTTGCGTTTTTAAATAGACCACTTAGTTTATTCGAAGCCTCCGTTGTAACTGATTTGGGTTCTGCTTTAACTACGGAAGGATAATCAGGTGGAAGAAATGAACTAATATCGGATTGTTCCGTAGATTCATTAGTAGGTAACTTGTATCCAGGGGGAAGTAGAGATGTCACATTATCCTGGATGATTGCCTCCTTGTATCCAGGAGGTAATAAAGCTGAAGGATCTTGGATTTTCACCTTACTCAACAATTCTTCCAGCAATTTAGAACTATCCACAGGCTTTTCCTTTTCAGGTTTATATCCAGGAGGTAAGAATACGCTAACGTCGGGGATGACAACTTTATCCTTAGATTCTTTTGGTTGTTCAGTTGTTGAAGGTGGTACCCTTTGGAATATCTTGTTTCGCAAGTTTTCCGGAAGTTTCCGTGGCCGTGGAGTGGTTGGTGGTCTTACACTTGGGAATTTTTTGATTTTCACAGGGATTAACGTTGTTCTTATCGTACTAGCTGTTGTTGGTATTGGCGTAGTTGTGGAGGTAGTAGTAGTAGCCACTGTAATTACTATTATTAGCACAACTCGAACATACTAAATAGATTTAATCTATGTACAAACCTTCCAAAACACTCTCTTCTTCTTCTTTGCCCTCGGAGATGATATAATTGTTACCATTATTATTGAAATCTCTTATCAAGTATTTGTTGGATAAATCCGATTGGACCCGATCCAATTTATCGATTAGACTCTCCGTTGATGTCTTGGGCTTCACGGACTGGGCCGCGGTAGTTTGATTGTCTTCAGGTCTTTCTTCTACGGGCTCGTTTAACTTCTTTTCTCTATTAATATCGCTGATCAACGTAGTTTTCTCTTCTTGTTCGACTATCCCCGATGGAAGGTATCTAGCTCCAGAAACGCTACGGCTTGTCTGAACCGAAGCAATGATGATCCAAGAATCTGTAGTGTTTTCGTCTTTGTTCGAGGGGATGGTCATCTGTTCGGTGATTAGGGGTGTCGGGGTAACCGTGTCCACTAAAATAGAAAACAGATACATGAAAGGAGATCAAATAAGTATTGTGGAACGTGAAAATATAACTAGGGAGAGAAGAAGAAAGATGTTTAACTACAATAAGAGCGAAAACCTTTCAATGTACCACCTTGATGAGACGTGGTTGATTGAATACAAAGGAACGATTTCGGTGAGATAATGATGATCAGTATTACGGAATCCTTTAGGAAAAGACAGGCAGGACAGTGGCTTTCTACTTTATTCCTCCTAAGCAAAAAAACTATATAATTAGGTATAAGACATACCTATAACAGTATTATTAACAACGCTCTTTGTTGTCACTACAGAGACAACAGATACGACCTTCTTGTCCTTGTTGCCCTTATTATCATCCATACTAGTAACGTGCACATCAACCTCAGAAGCTTCGTTAGAATTAGTAGTGAGAAGACCATCATCAAAACTATCCATATCAGCACTATCCATAAACTCTTTAAAATTATCATCTTTTACAGTCTTTGCCGGCTTCATAGTAACCACCTCGAAACTCCTATTCATTGAGAGATCTTTCATATCTGCGCCAATAATTTCGTTGCTATCGGTTATCTCTTTCCCACCTTCGTCTTCATATTCCTCCAAGCTATCATAGGATTTAATTCTATTATCATCAAAATTTCCATCTTGTTCGTTAGATTTCTCGAAAGTTGGGGATTTTGCCATGATCTCATCTACTTCTTCGACAATAGGCGAAGTCATAGCAGGCATGGTTGTGAACATTTCGCTCGTAGGGTGCCCCGTAATAATTTCCTCGATCTCGGGAGTAATTGGAGGTGTCGCAATGTTCGATTCGTTGGAAAAGGTTCCGGTAGCTTTTGTGGTAGTTGAGATGAAAGTTGTGGTCTCAATGATCGCGTCGTCCTCCGTCGTTAATATTTCTAGATCTTCTTCTTTATCAGGAAGAGAAGTAGCATTTATTGAAATGTTTTCAGATTTAAGAGATGTGGTTTCTAGGATGGTGGTGGTGGCTTCTTCAGTTGTTGTTTCTAGATCTTCGTCAGTAAGGTCTGTGATGTTAGGAAGGTTACTACTTGTTGTTGTACTAATTTCTCGGCTTGAATGAACGTCTGAGGTGCTTTCTTTGGAAGATTCTTGATCATCTTCTTCTTCTTTGGAAGAGTCTTCGGCTAAAAATCGATTTCATATTAATATTCTAACGCTTTAAATAAAAGCTGTACCATTGTATACTTACTTGAATCATCATAATACTCATAATACTCATACTCTTCTCCTTCGGCAATCTCATCCTCTTTAGTGGTATTTTCTTTCTTAGTAATCGTCGGTAATGTCGTCAAATTTTCAGGTTTCACGGTTGTGATGGAAAGATCAACGGTTGCTGTGGTGATTTCTTGCGCCGTCACTTGTTTTTCTGTTGTTATACTTTCAGTTATAGCATCAACTGTCCTATTCTGTACTGGTTCTGTTGTTATTTTTGCTATGCCGCTGGTAATTTCATCATCTTCTTCAAGATTCTCGTCGATGTATTCGTAATTAGCAGGGGTGCTATTTTCTCCAGAAGATATATAATAATCATCGTCTTCGTTCTCAATATCATCTTCCTTGTCGTTTCTAACAGCAGTAATGGTGAATAATTGATCAGGAGGTACGGTAACTGGTTTGGTTGCGTCTGCTACTTCTTGAGAGTCCTTCTGATGTCCCTTAGTCATAATTGGTTCATTTGTGAACGATTTCAAATAGCTTAATTTATCAGCAGGACTTGTTAATGGAATCTTTGGTACGAAGGGACTCCGTGAGGGTTTCAAATTAGTCGATGATGATTCAGTTTTTAGTTTTAACGATGGTTTGAAAGGGTTTTTTCGCGGAGTCACAATAGGTGGCGCTGTCGTGGAAGTAGGTTTCGGACTAAAAGGATTTTTCGTTGTTATAAGAACGTCACCGTTGTTATTCACGTAGAAATCCTTTACTAAAGGCTTGGACTTATAGGATTTCTCTTCGTTGGGTGTGAAAGTTCGGGTTCTATGGTTCAAGATGGCATTTCTTGTACTTTTACCTGGGAGAAACGATTCTTAACACTATATTATTGATGGTGTGAAGATTGGAACTTACCCAAGACTACGTTATTTCCACTTCTTCCAGGTCCACTCAAATTATGACTCAATTTCTCAACCGCATCGCTTAGTTTCGATCCCCCTCTATCCTTGTGGCTGGGCCACTTCGCAAAGCCGGTTGTAGCAGGTCGATTTTTATTCAAGGAAAACTCCAAAGACGGCCGGATTCCAGGCGACGAACCACCATTCGTATAATCTTGCGTATCTTGAGAAGACGCGTCCCTTAGGAACTTCTCCGTCCTCGACGGTGTCCCGAAGGGTCTCGGAACGAGATGGGAGTAATTCGGACGATGCGTGGACGGTATTACTCTGTTCTGATGAAAATTGTATTGGTTGGGAAATTGAGCACTTTGGTGAGTTTGATCACGGAACGCAGTTTCGGGTTGTATTCTAAAACCCGATGGTTCGTTCGTCGTCAAAGATAATCCGGATAGACGGTATTGCGGTAGCGTTTGTTGGAGGTGTAGAGGCAGTTCTGAGGTTTGTAAATCGCTTTGGAAATACGGATCGATTGGTAAGAAGCTCGGTTGGGATTGATGGTGGAATGGTCGTATGTCATCGTGCACGTTGTAGTCGTTCCTGTTTTGTTGAAATGATGGTTGTAGATATCTTGGTTGTGAAGGATCGGAGAAGAAATAGTTAGATTCTGGAACAAAAGAAACTTAAGAGGAATGCGTTTGACTCTAGCGTTAAATCTACTCTTCAGGGATCTTTACTGGCGGGTATTCTTACATTAATGGATTGCAATCATATCGATAGAGACTGGATTGAGAATTACGAAAATTACTTGCAACTAGCAAACAAGCAGTTTGGAAATCCAATTCACTATTGAATGATCCAATTTGCATCTATATGAGTGAGGCATTTGTACAAACAAACGAAAGAATTCGAACGCAATTAATTTTACCACGGAACGCAGATACAATTCTAATTAAAAGCGTATTTATATATTTATATCTTTTTCAATTTATCACTACATTCACCGAAGAAGCAATCAAAGGTGGACAATGAATAATTCAAGATCGTATTCAGAAAGAACCCGACTCTTTGACAATGGCGTTCTTGTAAAGTATACATACATTGTTGGTAAACCAGGTGTGGCTCGGAATTTAGCGATCGACCTTTTAAGTGAGAATTCTGTGTGCCGTTTAAAATAAAGAAAATCGTACCAGTCCGTAAATGGGTCTGGCATGTAATAGGGGGATGGAATTCGCGTCTAGAAGCGCAGATAAATGATTTAAATTAATTGGGTGTTAAGCGGGAATGCATCGAAGAAAACATCTCAAATGGAAGTACTTATTTGCAATTATTTCACAAGCGATTTCTAAATATATTTTTATATCATCCAAGGACATCCAAGGCAATCAAGTCGATGTATCTATTCAGTGGAGGAGGAGGAACACCAGAGAAGAACTGATGTTAGCCATAAGAAGCGCTTGGGAAGCAATTGCAATGAATTTGTTAAATAATTTATTTACTTCGTTGCCTCATCGCATGTTAGCAGTTATTGAGACACGATTATTATTAAAATAAAAGATAGTTGCTTTATTTCTATTTCTTGTTGTTTTTTTTTTTGGCGAGAGTAATTAATTGTCGCTTTGAAAATTACCATCAGACTGAAAAAAAAAAATCCTCAATCCTTTTTGAAATTAAGGCAAACTGGTGTCTAGATTTGTACAAGGGACCTAATTTAACTATTTCTATAGTAATTTGAACTAAAACGTTAGTGTTTTAACGAAATTGCGTCAATTGTGAGATGAGAGTAATCAAATGTCGAGCACTGTATATTGAGACGGTGTACCTGAATTGCTCAGTAGAATGCAGAACTTTCTCAAGTAATTTAGCAAAGTTTGATGTTATAGATATGCGTCTTCAGTTGGAAAGTAATGTGCGATCGTACTTCTTATGCACTGGTACATCTTCCATCAATTGCGAAACGCGAAGCAGATATGGCGAAGTTAGAGAGGAAACGCAAACACTTATCTACAATCCCGAACGAAATAGCTGGATATAAAGTCATGTCCTGTTGTGGTTTCTTTTATTAAAATACTAAAATAGATACATATTATGTGTTCCCTTGCACTGCTTGTACGTTATTAATTAAATTATGATTATCCATGGTGACTCGTTATGAGTATATATTTATATACAGTGTGTCCACGGATTTGGTGCAAACTTATACAACAGTGAACGTTAATACATTTTTTAAACCATTTTATGTTTTAGTTTTTTTTATATATATTTTTAGATATAAAATAATTTAACAATATTCTGGCTAACTAAAATAATTTTTTTATTATAAATATAAGAATTTATGAAATATTTTCTAATGTATATGAATTCGAATGTGATAAAAAACAACAAATAATTTATTCAACGCAACCTCTACCTACTTCCACACACTTTTCCACCCTATACCTAAATTCTCTGTAAACGTTTCTAAATGTTCTTATATCAATCTCACTAATTACTGTTCGTATTTTATCTTCTAATGCCCCCAAATTCGCATAAAAATTATTATTTTCGTACACTCTTTGTTTAACGTGTCCCCAAAAATAAAAATCCATCGGCGTTAAATTGGGCGAGCGAGCTGGCCAACGAATAATGAAATTAGTTGAATGCGCAGGGCATCCATCCTGCTGAAAGTAGACTGCTCTCTGTTAATGTCCTCCAACGATGGTAAAACAAAGCTTTTATTACATATCCAAATTATTATGTTGAATTAAATTGTTTTCGAAAAAAAATAATTTTATTGAATAAAATTCCACATCACACATTTACTTTCTTATAACGCTGATTTTTCGATTAATATGATTCTCTTCTGCCCAATATCTGCAATTTTGGGATGACACAACCATTAATGGTAAAAGTAGCTTCATGCGAAAACAAAATTTTATGATGGAAAAATTGATCCTCCATAACATTTTCTCCAACCCAAGTACTAAATTCTATTCTAAACGCATTGTTCCGGGGTTCCAGAGTATGAATAAATTTGGTTTTGAATGGGCGAATCTCTTTTCCTTAAAGTCTTTTTGCAGTAAGCTCTTGCTTACGCCCAACTCCGCCGCTCTCATACGTAGTGATACTTTTGGATCTTCTAATACATATCCCATAGCTAGAAATTAATGCATCATTTTCATTGTATTGTTTCTTTGTTTTCTTCTTTCTAACAACAGAGCCAGTTTCATCAAATTTCTTAACAAGCTTTTTCAAAGAATCAATAGCGGTATTAATTCCGGGGAATTTAACGTTAAATTTGTTGATCGCTGTTCGATATGAAATATCACTAATTCCATAACACTTAATCAAATAAATTCGTTGTTGCAATGTTAGCATAATTGTGATCTTCGCGATTGCAAATGTCGTGTCACTTAAATTTGAAATAGACAAATAATTAAATGTCAACAGAATTTGAAGGCAATGCGATTATCAACGGTAGTTTGAACTTAAGGTTAAATTTTTGAAAGTAAGCAAACGCGTTTTCAACATTTATATGCATACAGAAGGTAATCAGTGCATTGTAATATGTTTTCTAATGGTTTAAAGGCAAGCAAAAACTTTCGTAAAGAATAATTTTTTTTTTATAAAATGCAGAATAAAAAAGTTTTTTCCCTTGTGCATCAAATCCATGGACACAGTGTATATCTCAAATTCACTATATACAATAGCAGCAGAATCATCAATATACGTAACAATGAAGGAGTCAACATGATAAGTTACAATGTCATCTATGTTACACAATTATCAAGAAAAAATTCCTATGACCTCATTATTAGCCTAAATTCTTAATATTTCAGAAGAGTGACATATTCTGCAGGATGTATAAGCATATTTAAGAGCAAACATGTGGTAAATGATTCTATTAGGAAGGATCTAATTGGGGGGCTCGCGTTACACCGTTGAAGTGAAAGTGAATGGGATAGAAAATTGTGCTAATTGTATCATCTACCGTATTTGGACGATGCGTGTGTACGTTACGGTATGGAACAATATGAGAAATTTTTTAAACTAATTATTTTGTTGACTTATAAGTCAACAGAAAGTTACTAGTTTCCAATGAAATACAGTGTTGTAAATATGCATACTTTCAACTATTGGGAACTGTTATTTATTTTAACATTTTGTTACTAGCATAATTGTTACACTAAGAAAAATCGTCCATTTAAACTGAGTTGCTAATGATTATTTACTCCGTGATATACCCTCAAATCTACAACATACTAAATCTGGCGAATATGGTGGGTGCGGAAGCAATTCGTATCCTGACTCATGGAATTTTGCCATAGCGACAACACAAGTATGCACGCGTTCATTGTCTTGATGAAGCAGAATCCTTTTTTTCGCAGCGTTGGTGAAATGATCTCATAATTCTCGCCATTAATAGTTTTACTCTTTTCGAGGTAATCAACG
>LR736885.1:2499377-2554368 GCA_902654985.2 Oryctes borbonicus | reverse complement strand
AACGAACGACGCGATTCAGCGGAACGGAACGGTTATGGATCAGCAAAACGGAACTGAAATTGAATACATAACGAGGAGCAAGAGACAACAACACCAGTCTCTAGAAATCTTCTGAAGAAGCTGACAGCATGGCCAGCGAAAGACATTGCTACTATGGATTACGGTCGTGAAAGCCTATACTCAACCTATTGGTTTTATTTTTGAAAACAATTTAGAAATTAGGGAAGTTTATACTTGTAAAAGTGGGTGGAAATTACGTTGTAACAATAGATTATTTGTTTTTTAAACTTACACGTAGCAGAAGATATGTTTCATTAATTTTTATAATATTTCGAGAAATAATAAGAAAGACATAAAATTTTAGATTTAGATCTAAATAGCATTTTGTCGAATTTTCCGTTATTAACACGAAATGTGCAGGCACTGTAGACACGCTATATATATGTAAGTGCAGTCGTTTGAATCGATAATAAATAACATAACATCACGTTCGCATGTACAGGTGCTACGGTGCTTTAATGCGTAATTAGGATCACCTTATAGCACGATTCGAAGTGTCTAAAATGCATTCACCCCGTTTTACCCCTTTGAGATCACAATCGTCTTATGTAACAAATTCTTTAACGAACACAATCATTCCGAGCAAACGTTCTCTTCCCCTGTACATTTTCGAGAGAGCTCCAAGAAATATATCCGCGCTTAATACAAAAAAATATGGTCTGGGAATTATCTAACAGAAACTGATATCTCGGTTTGGTTCGTATACCGGTGTTGTGACACAAAAACGACATATGCACCATGTCGTTATTATGTAATTAAATTTTTGTATTGCGAATAGTTTCACGGGCTATTGGAATGAACGAGATCTTGCGAAATGCAAAAGAATTACGGCCGCAAATACCTAGAACTGTGTTAGGTAAATACGGAGGCGTATTTGAACAAGTTATGTAAGTTTACTTAGTCAAGCTTACACGTAGATAGTTATCATCGTAGTCCAGTTCTCTTGTTGGCGTCTTGTAAGGCGTCGAGAACACCCCGTATATTTCATTTAATACAATATATCGTGCAAGCTGAAATATGCATTGAACTGACGAGTTACTAGAGCTAAAATTCCTAATAAATCTCACCGGTTGACATATATAAAACAATAGCTGGAACGTGATTCAAGTAAGCGTTACACTTTCTCGTTCTGAAGTAAAGTTTTGCTTCTGTTGGAAGTGTTCAAATATTTTTAAATAATTGTTGTTACTCTTGTTAAGGTATTTAACTTCAAGTATCTAGTTTATAGTTACATACATTTCTTTCTTGCCCAAAAATTATAAGATTGCTAAATAGTTTTTCTCCTGTGTTACTATGTCTTTTATTCCTTCATTTATTCTTTCGTCTCCTGTTAATGTCGATCTCATGTATCTGGATTTGTGTAATTATTTCCGTTTTCATGCCCTACCTTCTACACCTTGCTCACTTCTATATTTATCTTCTTAAGTTTGTTCGCATTCTTCTTTCTAATATTCTATGTATGTTTTCACTACCATGCCGATTAGCATTATACCTCTGTGATTTTGGCAGTTTTTACTATTACCTTCTTTGGATAAGGGTGTAATTATACCGATTGCGTCTGTCCAGTCTTCTGCTGCGTTGATTGTGCGAAATTAAGTGACGACTAATTAATAATTATGCAGTAGAAAAATTGTCGAAAGGTGGAATACGTACAACTAAAGTTCATTATCTCGGTTTCTAGCCTGAAGATGTACATCTAGTGATTAACTGTTAATTGCTGAATTATCTCATTAATACCCTTGACTAATGAAGCTACTTTCACTTATCGGTGATTCGAGGAGAATCCATTGCATTGAGATCTATCATCAACAATGCTTCTCTGTAAACGTGCGGTATGATAAACAATCCGTCGGCCGAAGACATATCTAGACCTTCTTGCAAACGAGCTTCTATCATTATTGATAGAGGTTCCTCCGGTTGCAAGAAAATGTATGATTTCTAGCATGACGGAGCCCCTGCCTATTCTAGTCGCTGGTAGACACGTTATGCATATTTAGGATTCCTTGGAACATGGTTCTGTCGAAACGGTCACGTTGGCCACCGCAAGGTTTCCAGATTTTACGCCACAAGATTATTGTTTAAGGGGATGGAGAAAAGGCGACGTCCACAAAGAAAAAATGACCTGACGAATTCCTCGTCTTCAACACGATTTTAGAAGAGCTACACGTGATGTTGCCAAAAACGTTTGAAGGTGAATTGGAGAAGATATGGTGGGATTTTTTTAAATCAACTTTAAACGATTTTTATTCTAAAACCACCATCACGCCCTCTATGTATAGTCGTTTGATTACTGAAGGCGATATATGGAAAAACTCTGCAGAAGGGAAATTTCAAAGATAAGAATATCGCTGAAATACTTCACTATTACCCCTTACCACAAACACTTCACTGAAACTGTACGCACGTTTCGATACCTAAGCTATCATCTTCAGCAGCAATACTGAACTTTCGCACAACAGTATTGCTGCTGAAAATGATAGCTTAGCTTTCGAAACGTGCGTACAGTTTCAGTGAAGTGTTTGTGGTAAGGGGAATAGTGAAGTGTTTCAGTGCCACAGTATTCGAGTACGTAATTGAATATCGCATCGAATATTATTTGATCTGAAATAATCGGAATTTGCATTTAAGACTGTGCTATAGATTTTCTTATGAAATACATTATATAATACGTACATTGTAAGCGGATATATACAAAACGAACAAGTCGAATCAAAGTAAAAGTGGCACCCCAACGCAACTAGTACGTACATGTTTTTCGCATTTTATTTTATGTAATTTAACGCAGTATTGAAAGGCGGTGCGATTTTTCAACGAAATAATGAATATATTACATAATAATTTCGCAATTGTACCCACAAACGTGACAATTGCTCAATACCGACGATTAAATCAAAATATAAACTTCGATTTAAGGTAAAAGCCAGCTAATTTTTAAATGATGTAAAGTTATGCCCGCGCGAGATTTGACGGGTTTTGCTGAAGCCGTATGCTAGTCTCGAAGCGCCGAATACCTGCTACGCTGTTTTCTGCTTCAACAGGTTTGAAAAAACTCTTAATATTCTTTTCGTTTTATATCAGATTGTTCAGCGGTATATAGGTTTATTCACCCAACAATGGAAAAGTATTCTACAAGAACCAGATCGGTTTGAATTTTAAATAATGAAAGTAATAGAATAGGTATACCTATTAACATACTAGATTAATAACATCCTTGACATTTTACGTATATATAGCTCTATCTAGTTAGTTATGCCTTTTTTTTTATTTATTCAGCGTGGAAATAACAACTGTTCTATAAACAATTGAAATTATTATTTGATTTATACAGGGAGGTAACAAATTTACAATATTTTGCCAATGTGTACGAATTTTCCCCAACTTTCTCAAAAAAACTCATATTCTTCAGCGTTAACAATTGTTTTCTCAATATATTTTCTGCGCGGTCAAAAGAGCGACTTGCAAGTAGGAATGGTCTCATACAGGGAAATGCAAAACCAGATTATTGACTAACAGTTCTAAGCGAAAATGCTAAAATGTGACAACGTTAGCGTTCTTATTTTAGCCACCATAGCCGTCTTAAAATAAATACACTAACTACATTTTCTAGATTTAGAGATCTGAGGTGGGCCATGCCAGAGATGAAAATCAACCCTGCAGTTGAAAACATAATAACGGTAGCATTTATTTGACAAGCTAAAATGCAGAAATTGCGGAAACATTGCAGTACCTATTTGAATTGTTCGCCCCAAGTCAAGATACTTGAGTAATCGCCATGGCAAAGCTTCACGATTTGAGCCCTATTCACCGGGCCAGACCCCCCGAATCTAGCTTTCTAGAATTGCAAAGTTTCAGAGATTTTCATCGAACGAGAAGGTCATCATATTTGTAAATGCTCATTTTATATATATATATATATATCATTATATATATATTTTAGGTGCCAACTACTATTTTTTTGTTAACAAAAAAAGTACTCGATCTTAGATGCTATAGGCTAGAAACTTTTTAAACTGTACCCATATTGTCTTAGCGGAAAGAATTTGACATTGCGCGTTATATTCATGCATATTTCGAATTCAAACGTAGCTATATACAACTTACTACATTCAGCAAAAAACTTTTTTTTTTTGTGTTTTATATCCTTGAAACTCATGTAAGTATATAATAGACCTGTCATGTACAAACATTCGCTAGTTCGATAGGTATACAAAGCCTATTAACGCCTTAAGGTGTGTCGAGTGATTATATAAAACGCAAACGTCTAATATAATGAATGCCTGATCTGCATCTATACATCTGAAACTTGTAATACGTAAGGGTTCTAGGTATACGACGGTTTCCTTCTCTTATTAAAACAGAGTATAGGATCTATTTTGAAAGTAGGTTAATGGTCGTAATCCTATTTCCCATAGCTATTGTATTCAAATATGGCTGCGCTTTGAAATAAGATCATCTATTTGATTTTATCTTTTAATAACACTAAATTCAAATGAAAAATGCATTTGTTGCAATTGAAATGGATTCTTACACAGAATTTACGGCTTTAAAATTAGATGATTGACCTATAATAGGGTGATTCACGGAACCCGTCCATTAAAAGTTCTTGAATTCGCAATGTTGAAACCTCAGGGTTAAGCACAGTTAGCTATTATCTATTTAGATTTCCGGTTACATTGAAAGTCATGGCCAACTTTAATATTAGAAAGAGAAACCTATATTTTTGTTGCATTTTTAGATTCTACTAGACATTTCGTTTTTGATCATTGCAAATAGAAAAAAATCATACCTAACAATGCTTAACCTAAAAGTTTCAAAATCGAGATATCATTGCGAATTCAAGAACTTTTAATGAACGGCCTCTGTGAATCACCCTGTATACATATAATTCGTCCATCGCAATAGAAATATCATCTACAAGAACAATCCAAATCTATACATTTAAATAAGTTTCTTTTATTCAATATTCACGTAAAATTTATGGAAAATAGCGTGGAGACATCAACGATAGGTGAAGCGAGAAACCCCCTACGCAAAATCTAAGCGTTTTAACTAAATATATTCTTAAAAAATTGCAATAAATGACGAATTAGTGTATTCTTTTTCTCTGCACGCATACGTATATTTCATAATTCTCATTAGCCTAGTAAAAGTGTTTGAATAGTGCTTCTATGTACTTGTGCATGTGAAGCAATCTTTGAAAGCAGTCAATTGGTTTTTAGAGTTGTGTTATTCGTTTGCTTTTTATTAAAGCTTAGATTAGCGGCAGTGTCTGCAGTCACCTTTCATTGTGTGAACAGTTAATTGCGTAACTTTAACGTGGGTATAGCAATAAAATTCATTTGTAATAAAAGAAAATATTATTTCTGGCTGGTAATTATTGGGTAATTAATAAAACTGGTTCGAGTTTTGAGGTGATTAGACTGTTGCATATTAATGAAAATTCTACACAATACCAGAAATAGTAGGCAATTGCTATTATTTTTAAATTCGATTTTTATTCGTGGGGGGAATATTGTCTCCTTACCTTGGGTACCAACATCCGATAGAGATGCACAGAAAAATATTGCTATTAATAACAGCCACGAAGTATCTTTTGTCCAATCCATCCTTGTAGGGGTGGAAACACAATTTTTTAAATTATTTTTTTTTTTTTAGAAACTTTCAGGATATAAACTGAAAAAAACACTATATCGGTACATACAAATATACACTATAAGGATCACATCAAATTCTTAAACTCCATACACAACATTTGTTCTTCTTCACATCATCTTAGTTCCCTTTTTCTTTACTACCCCTTTATTTATTTTACATTTAACGATTATTTTCACCCCGTTTCATCTCTTGTCATAATCGCGACGATCGAATCAGTGTCTTGCAGTCTGGCATAACAGTATTACGCTATATTTTCGCTGAAGTAACTTTAATGTCGAAACGGTGCTTCAATGACGTTAGCCTATATCGTATAGCCGCTATAGCTGACGGCTACCACCGCATGTTTTAGAAAGTGAAAACGCGTTCGCCGCGACTACTACGAAGTGGAGGATGTTACGAACCGTCTTGTGTCCACTCGCCGACTGCCGAACCAAGAAACGATTTGCTGTTATGGAACGGGCGTATCGTGAACCGAATACTGCGTTGGAGCGGCCGTTTTGCCGAAGACCTCCGCAATACTCCATGTATTTGATGGCGAAAGAAATGCCAAGTTCGAGCTGTATGCGTGTATGTGGTTACCCCTACGCAATTGATATCCACGAACCGATTGCGAGATTCTTGAACTATTGCTAGACGGATTTGGAAGATCTTTAAAGAATTGTAAGGTGATGTAATGCCCAAATTCTTCGTAAAATGTGAAAAGAGCAAAGTAAATAATGTTATTGTATACGATTCTTTAAAGAATCTTCGGGATAAGTGAAATTCTATGATTTCTAATATTATTAAATTTTTGACAAATTTGAACCCTGGTATGGAATCGAACCTAACACTAACACCGTGCTACAAACAGGTCTGCTAACTTGTCAGGGATCACTTTCAATGATAGATCTGCAATGCCTTTCAGGTTTTTAGAAAAACAATGAAAGAAAAAATACCTTTTGTTATAAATTATTTTATTGTTTTTGTTTATAAATTTTTCGCATACGTTCGAATCAATTCTCGAAACATATTTTCCACTCTGATGATGGTGTATCCAAAACATCCAAAAGAACGGTCTGAACCCAGATTGCTAACTAGGTAAGATGTTATGCTGATTGATATACGCAGTAATTTGTTTTCCCATTAACTTTTCGATAGCGCAGGCCCCAAAATTCTTCAGGACGTGGCTTTTTTGGAAGAGAAATAACATAGGTTTTCTGTCAAAAACAAGCAAAGAAACTAGTGGAAATACATCGATTGAAGCATTTTGAGCATTTCCTTACATCAATAGATGCGAGTTTTTTTTTTCTGCGCTTGGGTTAAATTATGCGGAATCCATCGTTCACACCTAAATATTCATGCCTAAGGATGTGGCAAACCATACGTCGCTCCTCTCCAATCATGTTGGGCATAGCAACGATGTTTTTTGAAATAACAACTGATTTCGGTCGAGTTACTAGCCAGTTGTAAACTGATGGTGGTTCATTATCAAAAGTTGAACTAATCGTTTCGGGGCATTGTTGTTGTGTTAGACCTTTACCAAAATCGTAAAAAAATCATCCAAAGAAAACCTTCGCGTGAACTTCCAAAATTCCTTCTTTTAAACGCTCAGTGCGAACAAAGTACTCGGCCGATTTCTGTGCTACTTCGACAATAACAAATGCCAGATTTTACGAAAATAGTAATGTCAAATTTCAATAGCACCTTTTAGTGGTTTTTTTGTAAAAGCTTAATATGCTACCCTCGTATACAGTTTGGTTTTAATGGTTTAGTTTATATTAATAGTCCCTCCAGATTCCTTCTGACATCAAGCAATGGAATACCTCGAATAAAAGCTATTATTTTCGTTTAAAAAACGCCGGAAAATGAAACATTACTTATTGCTAAAGCACGCAAATATAAATAAAATAAATACATATCTGAAACATGAAGCTATACACAATAAGTAAACACAATAACAATAACTGTCCGCACTGCAACGGTGTAACTGTACCTGCAAATGTCAGAAGGCGAGGCGGTCTTGTGAATACTTTGCCTCGAGATGTATATACAGCACGGCGAGAAAGAAATCAACATCAATATCATTACTTCAGATGCCAATCTTGGGACCTTCTCATATCAGACGGTGGCTGAAATAAGAGCTCATTTCGAAGCTCCTAAGAAATGCTTCGATCTGAAAATATTACATAGAGTTTCTTCGTGCGCTTATTCCTTTTACACGGAACTGTTGATATGCTAATTGACTTATTTATAAAAGGCGTATGTACCGTCCAGTGCCTACTATACGGAATAAAATATCGCGTTTCAGAAGAAATCCAACGTTTGTTAAGTTAGTACTTGATACAATGTATTTACAAGCTTCGAATTCAACAAACCTGTTTCTTCCAGGGTTTTATTATTGTATATGCAATTGTATCTTGACTACTATCAACAAAGAAGTAAATATGGCTTTTTACAACTTCAACGCTACATGAATTTAATTGATTTGCAGACAAAAATTAACGCAAGATATGCGTGTGGAAACCTTGTGCATGTACCGGGCGCAGATATACGGAAAAAAAATCAATGTGTGGAACAGGTTTGGCATTACTAATTAGCCAACTATCTGCATATATGTGTATAATGGGCGATATTTTGGTTAGTGATGGAATATGTAGGTGATCTAACGGGTTTTCCTGAATAGTTTCGACGCTAAAGAAGTCCTGTACAATACTTGTTTGACATTAGTTACTGGTGAGTCACTGGTAGGAAATAATAAATATAAAAATCCTTAAATAGGTACTTTTAAAGTGATTATGTTTACGAAATTGTTTGAAATTGGAAAAATAAAGATAAGATTAAAGAATTCGTCAACTGTTTTTGTTGTATGTTTGAATGTTAGTGAAGTATACAGAATCTCCAGTGGCGGAATTATTTCTAAATGTCTAGTCCTGTTTTCCTCAATTTTTCATTTCTGTTAAAGTGATTTTCTGTTCTGTTCCTTTGAATTTATTCAGCATTCTGATGCCTATGTGAAAAGGTAAGGCTAGCTATTGCAATTCTTCCAAAGACTTCGGGGTCTCTACTTTTTGGTATCTGTTTCTTTCGTGCTGTCAATGCTTTTACTATATTTATACAGTATTTCTCGATAGCTGCGTCTTCTACATGGGAAGCGGGTTTGATGGGTTGTGACGAGACTTGAGAAAACCATGCCTCGAACAGGTCCGTATCGAACCAACCGCTTGAGCTGTTAGCATATTTTGGCACAGGTGGTTCATCTTCAGTTTATGACGCTAATTGACTATATCGTTGTATCAGAAGATCTAAGACGACTTAATTGGACGGAAAGGTTATTCCGAGATATGAAGGAATTAATGCGTATCAATCAGGTGGTAAAAAAACCAAGGTATTGCATCAGTCTCTCGGCGTTCCCTTGTCAGTTTTATCACCAATGCTAATTTGGTGATCATACCTAAATTGCCACCAACTTCCTAATTACTCAAATGAAAAATCCAAAATCATTATCGACGGCGCAGTAACAGCGAAAACGTGTCCATGCCGATATCAAAACAAGAAATCTGTCATTGATATACTCGCCGTACACAATCTACATGTTCCTTACGAACCATACGCCTTTTGTCACTGTCGCATTTTATCCCCGTTCGAAGTTTCCGGAAGAATTTATTGCCAAGTTAGAAGCAGGGTGTAACGCCAACTATGCATAAGTAATTTCCCTTACACATGTACAGGCATGTAAGCAGCTAAGTCATCTTGACAAATTCAACGACCCAAAGTCGCGTACGTAGGTTCTACCTACTCCCTCGGTTAGGGAATAAATTACAAAGTACGTCCAAATCATATAAAATACTAACTTCTTTAGAGATACGCAGTAAACGCAAAGACAGACGGTAAGGTAAACAACGTTGTGTATATGCCATGGAGGGATATCAGAACATAAATTCTGCAACCGTGTCTATGTTAAGATACCGGCGAACAACATTCCTAAAGTACGGAGAAGTTTATTTTTTGCTGTCGTTCGGATGTGGAATTATGAATTGTCCAAGTACTGCTCGCATGGGCTTGTCCAACGTGTTAGAGGATTAGGTTTTCGTTTTCGTTTTGTATGTGATCAACAACATACTGTAATAACATTGGCGGTAATTTTTCTCCCTTTAATGCAAAATTTTTAAGCTCTTCTAAATATCTTCGATGAAAAACATCGGTTTCGTTGAAATAATAACGTAGGCTCCACGGCTAGAATCAGTTAAAACTAAATGTGTTCCGGGTTTGGACCGTATAATGTTCAAACGAAAAGTCGACGTTTCACCCGCAATCATGTGCGGCTTCTTCATGAAAAGGAAAGGTGATAGGCAACAGTGAGCACACGCTAATTCAACTTGCAAACAACGCCTGAAGCGAAACTAACTCAGCGGGAAGCAGTTGATTACGGTAACTCAGGTGAGAATCAATTGTTGTGGCATGGTTCACATGCTGAGTTACCGTGATCAACTGCTTCCCGCTCAGTTAGTTTCGCCTCTGGCGTGATTTACACGTTGAGTTACCGTGCTAACTCTTGTCTACCACCTTTCCTCACCTGAATAAGCCCCATATCATTGTGGGCGAAACGTCGGATTTCATTTAACCATAACAATGTTTAGATTTGATACGTTTCGTTGCAAAGAATTTGTTGTAGTTCTTGTATAATATAAAAAATATTACATCGAAATAATTTTAATTTTTTTTTAATTATTTTACTTTTATTTATATATTTTAAAAATTAAATATTAAAAAATTGTAATATTCTTTTTTACCAAATCCTTCATTACAGATTTCTATCAACAGAGAATTGCATAGTTTGAGAGAATACTACTAGATGTCTCTGTATCGTTCGACCAAACATAACATAACCCAACTTTATTCAATTTGAAGATCCAAAATAGAAAAATCTCATAAAATCATAAATATCATAATATTACTAAGCTATACTTTATCAAAGTGTTTCTAATATGATTAAAAATTAAAAAAACATGGAAATCCTTACATTTCAAGATTTGAAAACAACACCTGATATAATACACGAATACTCAGCTTCTCTCAAAGATGATAACGTTCCTATAATAATAGATAACGGTATTAATTTACAATTCCTTATGGGCAACATACATTAATACTTCTTCAACATCATTCTAGGTTCTTATCAATGTCGCGTTGGTTGGGCAACGCAGGATGCTCCCATACTCTTGTTCAAGAACCTTTTAGCTAAACCAAGGAAAGAGAGATCGAAGAAAGAGACTGTGGAAATACCTCAGTTACAGATTGGAAATGATATCGTTAATATCGAAGCAGTTCGTTTTCAATTGAAGACGCAGTTTGACCGTAACGTTGTAACGCATTTCGAAGCTCAAGAACGATTGTTCGATTACACATTTCTACATCTTGGAATTGACACTGAGAATATAGTGCAGCATCCTATTGTTATAACTGAAGCTTTCTTAAATCCAAACTCGTCACGACAATGTGCGTAAATTAACAGATTTACTTTAAATAAATTGTTAATCTATTGTTTCTAGTAATGTCTGAGTTATTGTTCGAATGTTATTCAGTACCAGGCATATCGTACGGAATCGACAGCTTATTTTCATATAATTACTCTGATAAACCGCCAAAAGAAGATGCGTTAATAGTTAGTTTGGGGTACCACACTACTCACATGATTCCTATCTTGGATGGCGAGATAATATTTGAGAACAGCAGGCGTATAAATACGGGAGGATTCCATATAGTTTCATTCCTACATCGAATGTTACAGTTAAAGTATCCAGCACATACCAACGCAATAACCTTAAGCAGAGCAGAGGAACTCCTGCATACAATTTGTTTGGTTGCGTTAGATTACCGTGATGAATTAAATAAATGGCTTGATCCTGATTATTACGAAAGGAACACAAAAAGAATTCAACTGCCGTTCACAGCAAACATTTGCACTACCGGATTAACAGGTATTTTAATAAGGTGTTCTTAAGACCTATTACAATAAATTATCTCATTTAGTTGAACAGCAGAAAGAACGGAAAAAGGAATTAGCCCGGAGATTAATCGAAATAAATGCTAGAAAACGTGAAGAACGTCTAGCAGAAGATGAAGAAAAACTACAACAGCTGCTGGAAATTCAAGAGAACGATTGGAATGATTATGAGCAAGAGAAAGCCTTCACCGAATACCAAATTAAGAACTACGAAGACCTCCAGAAGAATATCGCTTTTTTAACGTCTAGAATCGACAAAAATAAGCGTAAAATAGCAGCAGCCATGAATGGAGAAGAAATCCTCGAAGAACCGCAAATAAAGCAAGTGAAGACAAACAAGTTTGTTTTTGAAACTGAAAAGGCATTGCAAACTTTCGTTCAAAACGCCAAAAAGAAGGTGAAAATTGTTGATTATTAAATTAATTAAAGTATTTTTATGGTTAATGTGTTTCGTTAATAGAGGCAAGAGATTCTCAATAGAAAAGCTACTCGAAAACAAAAGAAACAAGATATGGCAAAGAGGAGAACAGCTGCTGGGCAGGAAAGAATGAGGATAATATCTCAATTGGCTAGGAAGGAGAAAGGAAATGATGATTTCGGGTTGCGCGACGAGGATTGGGATATATACAAGACTATTAGCAGAGATGGTAAGATGTAAGATATTTAGATAATAAAAAGTTTTCAACTCTTAACTAACATTAGATGTCTCTATTTAAATTTTTAAAAATTCCAAAATTTAAAATAAAATTCTTCGATTAGTGTTTGTAGTTTTGAAGACAATATTTTCTTCTTCTTAATTGTTAGGTGCCGATTCTGATAGCGAAGCCGAAAACGAAAAACTCATGGAACTCGAGGAAATCATTCGAACGCACGAGCCAAGCGAAGAAGACGAAGCATTTGGTCCAGGTGAAGCTCACCAATTACACGTCGGTGTGGAACGATATAGAGCGCCGGAGCTTATCTTCAAACCTTATATGATCGGTAGTTCCGAAGCTGGCTTATCAGAAGTAATTGGCTACGTTATATCATTGTTCAATGACGAAGATCAGCTCCGATTAGCGTCAAACATTGTCTTAGTAGGCGGATTAGCTAATTTACCAGGACTTCAAGAACGTGTACATTCCGATCTTATATCAATAAGACCATTCAAATCGTTTAGTGCAGTGAGTGTCCTACCGAACTGCACCTTATCCAGTTGGTATGGGGCAAAGGTGTGGTCTCACACCGAGGAATATCAAAAAACGTTGATAACGAGACAGGACTATGAAGAGTTTGGTGGAGATTATTTGAAAAAACATAGATCTTCTAATTTTTATTATCCAACGCCTAAAGAGCAGATATTAGATGTCGATATTTGAGATGAATAAAATGATAAATGCAAAATTTAGTTTTGTTTTATTTTCAAACGTTTATTATCCTATTTTTCCCAGTAAACTTTGTAAATTTGGAATCTAGTAAAAGAAATGACTAAAGGTGTCGCTGTTTTGAACCTCACTAATACTTATTTAGGAGCTGGAAGTCGCGGTAGGGTGGTTGTGGATGCTAACAGTCGATCAACATCTATGGTAAATACGGCTCAATTCCCGGCTACCCAGGTCTTTCTACCTAGTGTCTTTCGCATTCATTTATATGCTTATCCGGGTGCTTGCATGCATGTTCGTAGACTTTTGTTTGCTTGTTTCTTACCACAGCCCCCTTTACTATAGTGAGAAAGTTACAAATCACGTATTGTGCGAGAAACACGTAGACCGGAGCCCCAAACATCGCGTTATTTAATCTATTAACTAAAGCACAATATCAACAGCTTTTATCAACATGTTATACGTGGTTGAAATGAGAAAAAAAGAACTTTTGAATAGTGTCAATATCTAATATGAAAATAATATAAAAAATATTAGAATTGGTGTGTTCAGAAACAACCGAAACATTATATAAAAATTTTGACTACACCATTGGTTCGAAGACCGAAAGTGGCATTGAAAATGTGTTTTTGCAAGGCCAAACTGTCTAGTTGTGGAATATAAAAACGACTTCTCGCGGAAGTCTCCTAGAAGTCCCAATCCCAAACGTATTTTCCGGATTTATTAAGCATTTTGTGTGGTTCGTCTTTGCCGTACTACACCATGATTTTTACTTTCATTATTACAGAAGGATACTTTCGGTAACACAGATCTTGCCAGAATTAAGTAGTTGAATAATAAATTTTGTACTTACCAACAAGATGAACGGCTCTCGACGTTTTGCATTATGTAACCGAAAACATTCTTTTAACTTACGTGGCTTGTCGTCAGAAATGAAACAATTATTCTTGTATTAATTCAGTTTCAAGCATTATATTTGATAAATGCTTAGTAACTTATTCACTAAAGAATATGTCCATCCAAATTGGTCTAAATTTCTTTAACGGTTAATAATTTTGTTACTCATCCATAATGAGATTAAGAAAAACAACTCGTTCTACTTAGCCCAAAGTACACGTCCATTCTGATCTTCCTCTTGGATCTAGACTAAAAATAATGTATTTGTGCGCATCAAAATTCGGAAAATTGGGACGATTACCTCTTGGATAAGCTAGGGTGGGTATTTTTGGAAATTACCAATTTACATGCAGACAAAAGAAAAGCCTAAATATATAAATTACATTAATAAAACGAAATTACAGACGAAGAAGTTTTTCCTTTTTTTATCTAACCCTTATCATTAAAGGGAAAAAAATTAATAATTATGTACTACCTGTGTAGGGAAAAGAAAATTTCCGTATAATGCGTTCTGAAGATCAATTAAATAATTGCTTTCGCATGGAAGTGAGCTTTCCCATAACTCAACAGTCAGGATTAAATATTCACAACCGATTAAAATTTTTAATAATTCATTATGTGGTATTCGTATAAAAAGGCAGATGTGATCAATAGACCACCAAACAGATTACAAAAACCTTCAGAGCTACTGGTGTCCTGGTATTTAACAGTAAGACAATGATTGATGTAAGTTTGTTTATTTAAAAAATAAAAAAAAAAACAGATAATACTTTATATTTTTAGAGGCCAAGACCATTAGATTTTACGGAATTCCCACGTAGAGTGTTATGGTTTTTTGGATTCTATTTCGGAGATGGCATGGAAAAGCACATATTCCATAGAGCGATTTGTTTAATATGCCTAACGTTAATAACACCATTCCCAGCTTTAATACTGGCAAAGATATTTTTGGACGTCAAAGATGATTTACAAGCCCTCTTAGAGACCATTCATTACCTATTCCTACACTTCTGGATTGTCGTCAAAGTCATCCTATTCCTTTATCGATTTCCAAAGCTCCGCAAACTCGAATTCTGGCTACAGACTAATATCTTCAACGATTACACCAGGAGACAAGATAAGTTCATCTATAATCTGATGAGTAAACAAACAAATTTTTTCAAATTACTCTGGTCTAGCACGTTAAGTTTCACGTCGATGTTTGCTTTATTTCCGCCGGCGGATCAAATTTCCCTGAACATTCCGATTTGGACTCCCGTCGAGTTAAACAGAACCATCTGGCACATTTACGAGGTTTTTTGCTACGTGATAACTGCCAGCGTTTATCCGGCTATTGACTGCGTTATCACAGGATTAATTGCGAATATGACTGCGCAATTGGAGATTTTGGGAGACAACTTGGAACAGGCGACTGAGCGGGATCCGTCGGAAAAGTTCGAGGTGCAAGAATGCAGGATTCAGGAACGTTTAAGGAAAAGCATTGCCCATCATATCGCTATTTTGCAGTAGGTATCTTGTTTTTAAGGATGTGTTGGCGACAATTTCTTTCAAGCTTAAAAGTCTCTGTTTCTTGTTACCATCGCATGCTTTCTATTTTCTATAAATTTTTAATAGATTCATCGAGCTTACACATGATTTCCAAAAGAAGCATATTAATATCTTTGCTCTTTGCTGATATCTTGAAAATCATTTGATTAAAATTAATTTGTTAAATTTGCGAAGAAAGAAGCCTCTAAAAGTAGTGTGAAGTGTTGAGAGTAAAAGCTTCAATTTCCAGATTCATTGCCGAAATAGAAGCCATATTTTCGTACAGCTTATGTTGCCAAATACTATTCAGCGTGATGGGTATCTGCTTATCCGGATTCCAATTTATTCTGGTAATATTCCAAGATCGACTGCATGTTAATGGTATACAAAAGAAAACCGACCCTATTGATTTTGATTAAAGGTTGCTCCTGGGAGTGTAAAGTTCGCTCTAACCTGCGGTTACCTCGTGGTGATGTTGTTTCAAATCTATTTCACTTGTTGGTTCGTAGAAGACTTGATAACGGAGGTAAATTTAAATAGTTCGTCTTTAAAATCCACCATTTACCTTTATTTTCCAGAGTTCAAACGTTATTGGAAGCTGCTACGCTTCGGAATGGTACAATTGCACCACGTCCACTAAGCGATTACTCTTCATCATCATGGAAAGAGCAAAGAAGCCCGTCACGTTTCACGCGGGATATTTTTTTACGCTATCCTTAGCTACCTTCGTTATGGTTAGGATTTCCGTCGTTATCGTAAATGGAAGTACTAACGATTTGTTTTTCTTTTTTAATTTCAGATATTACGTAAGAGCTACTCTTATTTTGCCATCTTGAGGCAAGTTTACAAGGAATAAATAACAATTAATTCGAATATGTTATTCATTGTATT
Source organism: Oryctes borbonicus (assembly GCA_902654985.2). Classification (NCBI taxonomy): domain Eukaryota; kingdom Metazoa; phylum Arthropoda; class Insecta; order Coleoptera; family Scarabaeidae; genus Oryctes; species Oryctes borbonicus. The sequence goes on along the minus strand of LR736885.1, from coordinate 2,537,994 downwards.
TGTCCCGAACCCGTCCTTCACCTTTTTTAAAAAAAGATTAAACTTTAACTTAAACTAATTAACTACTTAAACTTAAACTTAAATTAAACTATCTGCATTCATTTTAAATTAGTATTCTCACGAAACCATTGTCTAATAGAGTAACTACAGCTAATTTTTATATTTTCTTCTTGGATTCAGATAATTACTTCCATAAATCGAAGCGTAATTTTGTGTAATTGCTTTCAGAAGATAGAACATGCACATTCGTGCCGTATTAAATATCGATAATCTCAATTAGTTATCCACGATAAATTATTTCTTCTCCGTTCGTTTGTATATTGCAAAAGAACTATTAAAATTTAAACGAAAAAACAAGACAATTTATAAATATTAATTTAACATGCGACTACAAAAAGTTCTTGCACAATGAAACTTAGCAGAAGCTGTACATGCCGTAACACCAAAATGTACCCCAGATGTTTTACTATATTTAGAATTTTAATTCCTCGAGTGCTGCTCTCTTTCACATACAATCTTCTCTTCGAAAAATAGTGCTTTAACTAATTGTTGCCAATGACTACAGCATCTAAACTAGCGCTTTAAAAGATTAACCTATCCTCATGCTATAACAAAAAGAAAGGGTCCAGTTTTCAAGACAATTGGTTGTTTGGCCCTCTCCATGATGATGAAAAGAACAATGTAAATATCCAACCATGACTATCCTCTACTCTGTTAACCAATCTGAAATAATTTTTTCTCAATACGAGCTTCTAAAACAATAATAAAAGTAGCTACTCTATTGCATAACGCAACCAATCAACCTTCTCTCAATCCTCTTTTCTTCAACATCATAGCTTTCACTTTTTCGTCTTAAGGCTAATTTTTCCAAGTTATCCCTCAATATCTCAAACTGAGCTGTCGCGATAACCGCAAATCCCACGACCATTAAGTCTAATCAGGAGTAAAGACTAAAAAGCACAAAGTTTCATACGTTTTCCAAAATGGAGTCCTCAAATTTATTGAAATCCAAATAGGCACCAGCGAACTTTGTTCTTTGTTGACCAATGGTAATATAGCAAAGACCAATGTAAATATCCAACCCATGACTATCGAAGATCCTGCGAAAATCTTTATTGCTTTGGAGATAAAATGATCCTGATTATGACCGTGTACATTCAAATCTTTACTCTGTAAGAAGTTTTCCAAATTTATCAATTTAGGCCGGTGACTTAGAAACAGGGAAACTTTGATAATTGTGTATGTGTGGACCACATAGTGCAAAAGCTCCAAACCAAACCATTTCCGTCAAAATTAATACGGAAAGCAAAACTATAACGAAGGTTACAATGGAACGATTCACTTAATGTAGTGGGTGTTTCTTCATATCTAAGTTGCTGAAGAATCCTAAGATCCATAGAGTTCTCCTCGCTAAATAAGTGATCTGGTCTTTTTAAATGTTTAAAAGGAATGCATTAAGAACGTGATAAACGAGCTTCACCTCGAATACTCACCTTCATGATTCTGGCTTGATAAATGGGTGCATTGCAAAATTTAATTTACCGTTTCAACGTATTCAATAAGTTCTACGCAATCATGCCGTGGAAAATTGAGCTAAAGGTATTCAATTTATTTCGAACTTCAACGAATATTTGTCGTATTAGAGAGCGTATTACGAGATACTTACTTAGAGCTTATGCTAATGGCAAGAAAACAAAGTCGATTCTATTAATTTTGTTAAAAGATCGCCCTTGAAGGTGTAAAGTTTGCTGTATCCTGTAGTTACCTCGTCGTGATGTTTCGGACTTATCTCGCTTATTAGTTCGCGGAAGATTTTATAACAAACCTGAACTTAGTATTTGTTCTTTAAAATCAAGCAATTGCCGTCAAGTTTCAGAGTTCTGGAGTTATTGGAAGCTGTTACGCTTTGGACTGGACTTTGTCGCATTATTGCGGTAACATTTATAGGAATGTTAGCATCACAAATTGAAGTGTTAAAGATACCAGTTACAAAAAATAAACGTGTTAATTCCTACATTGCCTGTATTTGTCTTGAACCTGTGCTTAACCTCCATTTAGGAAAGATAATTAAACTATATGCGCTTATCTTTCATTTTAAATTATAATTTCACGAAACCATTGCGTAATAGAGTAACTACAGCTCATTTTTGTATTTTCTTCTGCATTCAGATAATTACTTTCATAAATCGAAGTATAATTTTGTGTAATTGCTTTTGGAAAATAGAAAATGCGCATTAAATATTGATAATCTCAATTAGTTATCCACGATGCATTGTTTTTCTACTTGTTTGTATATTACAAAGAAATAAATTTAGGCTTGTGAAGCAACGCCGCACAATCTATAAACTTTAAATGTAGAGTTAATTAAAAGAACAACATTATTTATAAATATTTATTTAATATACAACTACAAAATATTTTCACACGATGAAATTTATCAGAAGCAATTCACACCACGACCACGCAGACACCTTTTTACTGAAAGAAATCTGATATCCACGGATTCTTTCAAAGAAATAGTGCTTTTCCTAAGCAACACAATATTTTTGCTAATAACTACGTACTTATGGAGTACCAGTATCTATTTTTAATATAAATTACTTAAAACTGTATAGTATGAGTAGCTCTTGCTGAGTATCTAAAAGAACACCGTTAAAACAATTCAACCTTCCCTCGTATCGCAAATGAAAAACATACCATAACGAAGGTACTAAGTGATAACGTGACAAAAGGTCCGGCTCTCAAGACGATTGGTCGTTTGGCCCTTTCCATGATGATAAAGAAAATCTTCCTATTCGACGCACAGCAGGTGTACCAATGCGACATGAAACATGATAGTAGGACTCCTGAACTCTGAAAATCTCACCCGTACAATTGAAAATTAAATAGTCTAAATAATTCGGTCCAACCTGCATTATGATATCTTGCGCAAACCAACACGGCGGGAATATTTGAAACAGCACTCCTACGAGGTAGACACATTCGGATGCAAATTTGACGCTATCGAGCTGTACCTTTGGAAATAGGATTGATTTATATTACAAAATGTGATGTAAAACATGGGAGTTAAATTGCCACGATTCACCGCGCTTACCAAAGTAAACTGAATCCCGGTCAAGCAGATTCCGAGGATGCTGAAGAGCACTTGGTAGAAGAGTAGGTCAGAGAACGTCTCCTCTACTCTTTTAACGAATCTAAAATAAATTTTACCTATTCCATTATGATTCCCAATGATAAGGGCCCTTACTCTATTATAGAATTATGGTGGATAACGCAACCAATTAATCTTTTCTCAATCTTCTCCTCTTGAACAGCGTAGATTTCATTTGCTCGTCTTGTGACAACATTTTCCAAGCTATCCCTCAATATTTCAAACTGGGCTGTCGCGATCGCCACAAACCCGATGGCCATTGAGTTTAACGCGATATAAAGAAAGACAGTAATGGAATAGTACAAGACCTCAAACGCATGCCAAAATCCAGTTCCGAAATCGAATGGCATCCAAATTGGTACCAACAAAGTTTGTTCGGTGATCAAAGGTACTATAGCAAAGATCAATGTAAACATCCAACCTATAACTCCCAAAGATCTCGCGAAAATCTTCTGAACCTTAATTACTTTGGAGATAAAATGGTCCTGATTACGATTGTGCACGTTTAGATCTGTACTCTGTAAAAGGTTTTCCAACTTTGCCAATTTGGGGCGGCAATTTAAAAAGAGTACAAGTTTGATAATTAAAAATATGTGTACTAACAAATAGTGTAGAACCTCCAAATCTGCACCATTCTGTTGATCGATAATCATTTCCGTCAAAGTTAATACGGGCATCAAAACCATAACGAATGTAACAATGAAACGGTTCACTTGATGTAGTGGGTGCTTTCTCATTTCTTTGCTGCTATAGAATCCCAGCATCCATAAGGCTTTTCTCGCTGGATAGGTGATATCCAACGGTTTTGGTCTCTTTGAATGCTTAAAACAAATACGTTAAGAATGTGATAAGGGAGCTTCACCCCGGATACTCACCTCCATTACTGTGGCTTCGAAAATGACCGTGGGTGCATTGTAACATCTAAGTTAGCGGTATTGATATCTCGTATCAAGGTCTTCAATTAGCTCTACACAATTATTCTATGAAAAATTAATTAAGCATCATGGGAATTTTAAAATTGTCAACCGATTGTTGCCTGATATTACGTGTTTTGTGAATTCTATAACACATCTACAGATATTCAATAATGCTTCCATCTTCAATTAATATTTATTATTAAGAAAGAATTTCAACACATTGACAGTAAGAACTTCAATTTTGAGAAACATTACTACAAAATTAAATCTATCAACTACGCAGACATCAATGTATCTTAATACACTTTTACTCCGCGACCTATGGAGATATTCTTCAGTGCCTATTTTTGATAGAAAGTACTCAGAACCGCATAATACGAATAGCCCTTTTTGAGTATCTAAAACAACACTTTAAAACGATTAACGTACCTTCGTATCACAACAAGAAAACATACCATGACAAAGGTATTAAGTGATAACGTAAAGAAAGGTCCAGCCTTCAAGACGATTGGTTGTTTGGCCCTCTCCATGATGATGAATAAAATCTTCCTATTCGAGGGACAGCAGGTGTACCAATTCGACATGAAACATGATAATACAACTCCTGAACTCTGAAAATCTGACCTGTGCAATTGAAAATTAAACGGTCTAATTCGCTTCAACCTGTATTATGATATCTTCAGCGAACCAACATGGAGAGAATATTTGAAACAAGACTCCTACGAGGTAGACACATTCGGATGCAAATTTGACGCTCCTGGTCTGTACCTTTGAGGGTGGAATTGATTTATATCACAAAATGCGATCTTATCTTATTGCTGCGATTTGTTGCTCTTACCAAAGTAAACTGAATCCCAGCCAAGCAGATTCCGAGCATACTAAATAGCACTTGGTAGAAAATTAACAAAGTGAACGTTTCCTCCACTCTTTTAATGAGTCTGAAACAAATTTTTCTCAATTCATTACATTTCTAAATGATAAGGATCCTTACTCTATTATAGCATTGTGGTGGATAACACAACCGATCAATCTTCTCTCAATCTCCTTCTCTTGAGCAGCATAACTTTCACCTTCTCGTCTTACGACAATGTTTTCCAAATTATCCCGTAATATCTCGAACTGGGCTGTCGCGATCGCCACAAACCCGATGATCATCGAATCTATCGAGGTATAAATGCAGACTAAAAAGAAGTAGTACACTATTTCAAAGGCATGATAAAATCCAGTTCCCAAATCTAATGGCATCCAAAGAGGTACCAACAAATTTTGATCGGTAATCAGTGGTAGTATAGCAAAGATCAATGTAAACATCCAACCCATAATTGCCAAAGATCCTGCGAAAATCTTCTGAATCTTAATTGCGTCGGAGATAAAATAATCCTGATTACAAGCATGCATGTTCAAATCTCCACCCTGTAAGAGGTGTTCCAAGTTCGCCAGTTTGGGGCGGCAATTTAAAAAGAACAAAAGTTTGATAATTACAAATATGTGGGCCAGAAAATAGTGAAGAACTTCCAAATACACAGTGTTCTGTTTATCGATAATCATTTCCATTAGAGTTAATATGGGGATCAACACCATGACGAAGGTTACGATAAAACAATTCACTTGATGTAGTGGGTGTTTCGCCATATGTTTGCTGCTGTAAAATCCCAGGATCCATAAGGTTTTTCTTGCTGGATAGGTGATGTCCAGCGGTCTTGGTCTTTTCGAGTGCTTAAGAGGCTTGTATTAAAAACGTAATAAATGATCATCACCCCGAATACTCACCTCCATTACCGTGTCTTGAAAAATGACAGTGTGTGCATTGCAACATTTGATTTAACGGTATTGATATCTTGCATCAAGGCCTTCAATTAATTCCACGCAATTATGGTATGAAAAATTAATTGAGGATCATGGGAATTTTAAAATCGTCGACCGGTTGTTGTCTATTAGTATAAATTCTATAATATCTTTCGACCTTCAGGTAGTATTTCCAAAAGACTTCAAGTTGATCCCGAGTTACACCACACATATTAGCGATTAAATTTGCTTCAACTTACTTCTAAGATTTTCTTTTGGAATTCTTCAATTTTATCTTGGATAAGTTGTTCTCGTTTACACAGTACACCTGAAATTCCGGCAAGTAACTATATTCCATTTAGATGGATTTTGATCATTCATATGAGCGATATATCGATATCGCTATTATGTAAGCTACTTATTTAGGCATCAAAGGCATTAGGTTACAAGGGTGCTCTCAAGTGCTTACACATACTGGAAGGATCTTAATTATAATCAGAAGGTATACACCGCTTATTGGTATAACTCAATTAATCATTAAAGTATCGATTGTTTCTGTAGCAAAAGCATTGTAACATTGACTTTAATGAAACGAAATTACCCCAAAGACTTCCAAATGATGCTAAGATCAATGCCCTATATAATTGCATAATGCATCTGATCAAACATTGACTTGCCTAATGTTCTAATAGTGGATCAATTCTTACGTCACCTGAAGTGCATCAGCTACAAATTACACGACAAATGGAATGAAATGTTTTTTTTTTCAAGTGGAACCACTCTTTATCTATTTTGAGTCGGCGATTTTATCAAAATTATTTAGCACACGTTGCCTCACATGAAAATTTACCGTCCCTAAATTTACATAACTGATAAAACGATCTAGGCCAATACTATTTAAGTCAGACGACGGATCAGAACAGAAGTTTCGACTTTTTCGTCGAATCGAACGACAATGTTATCACTGCCGGTTATACTAGCTCTATTTTTGAGTGTTTCGGACGCTCAATCTCCCCTAGCCCGCAAGCAGATCGCGCAACCAAGATCAGTAGCCGCAGATTACCTTCTACCTGGCAATTTGAGGCCTTCGCTTTACGAGGTCGTATTGGAACCTAATTTTGTTACAGCGACGTTTAACGGAAGCGTTCGAATAACCGTTTCTGTCTTGGAAACCACCAACGTGGTTGTTTTACATGCTTACCAATTGGCTGTTGAAACTGCTAGTATTAGTTTATTGAATTCCGATGGAAAAGTAACTAATTCTGTTGTTGCGGCATCATTCAGTAATGATGACAGGCAATTCTATAATATTACCTTTGAAGAAACGCTATCCCAAGGCAACATTTACACGCTAGTCGTTGATTACTTCAGTGGTATTTTGAATAATCAAAATGACGGATTCTATTTGGCAAGATACACTGATGAGGAAGGAAACGATAGGTAAAAATTCGGTAAAATTAATTCTTTTTTCGGCAATTTATACTTTTCTCGTAGGAAACTAGCGACCACTCAATTTGAACCTACAAGCTCTAGAAGAGCTTTTCCTTGCTTCGATGAACCAGCACTGAAGGCACAGTTCGATATCACCATCATCAGAACAGCTGAATACGATAGTATCTCCAATATGCCGAAAATATCCACTGAGTAAGATCCATTCAGCACTATTTCCTACTTTATTTTCACATAAAATGCGTTTTTTCAAAAAATTTCAGTGAAATAAGTCAAGGTCGCTTCCAAGATCGATTTGCTAGAACTGTTATAATGTCCACCTACCTTATCGCTTTCATAATCTCTGATTTTAAACATGCGGCCGATCTTGACCATAGAGTCTTCCTGAGACCAGTTCAGATTGCGAACGGAAGAGCTGACTACGCTTTAGGGGTCGGCATCAATATTTTGGACGCTATAGCTGATTTTCTCAATACACCATATACTTTGGATAAAATGGATCAAGTAGGACTTCCCGATGGGTATTTCTCAGCCGGTGCTATGGAAAATTGGGGTCTCGTAACGTATAGGTAAAACTTTTGATGGATTAATCAGGATTTTCATAAAATTAGCGAAGCTAATCTTATCAGATGATGTGCATGATTTGCAGGACTTTGATTTTGTGGCATTAACATTATCTTCCCCTCTAGGGAACAATATTTAGCGTACGCCAGTCGTATCACCGACGCGAATTACAAAGAAAAAATCGCCACGATCATCTCTCATGAGTTCGGCCATCAGTGGTTCGGTAATTTGGTCAGTCCGAGATGGTGGTCATATATTTGGCTGAACGAAGGTTTTGCTACTTATTTGCAATATTACGGAGCTTCCCGAGTAAGTTCTAAGAACACATCTTCAAAGTATCGTTTCACCGACAACGTTCAATTCCTAGGTTGAAGAAGATATGGAACTTATGGACCAGATGGTAGTCAAAACCGTTCAGTATGCTCTAGGAAGAGACGCCAGCACTTCGACAAGGCCTATGAATCAAGAAGTCGGTTCACCGCGTGATATAAGCTCCCTATTCGATACCGTGGCCTATGATAAGTCTGGATCCGTCATCAGAATGGTGGAAGGAGTTATGTCTACTGAAGTATTTACAACAAGCTTGAATCTTTATCTAACAAAAATGTGATTTATTGAATTTGTAATTGTGCTATTATTATTATTGTTATTCTTACCCTCAGGCAATTTGATTCTGCTGTACCGTCCGATTTGTATTCTTCCTGGCAAGAAGCTTTGGACAAAGCAAATGTTAATCCGTTCCCAGATGACGTAAATATGGCAAGTTTTATGGCTACGTGGGATTCGAATCCTGGCTATCCTCTGGTTACGGTGACCAGGAATTATGGGGACGGTTCCGTTGTTTTAAGTCAAGTAAGCTCACGTGGCAGTTTATTTAGAAAAAGCTCTGCATATACGCATATTTTAGCGGAGATTCCTTACATCGAATCCAAACAATAACGACCAAACAATTTGGTACGTACCAATCAGCTACGGGACCACTTCGGTACCAAATCTCTCGAATAGATCGCCAAAATTATGGTTAACGACGAGAGATCTATCAACCACTTTGGCAGACTTAAACGCAAAGGATTGGCTTTTGGTGAATATACAAGAAAGCGGTAAGTCTATTAGAGAGTCAAGGTTTCTTGCTATTTACTGAAACACCTTTTAGGATACTACCGTGTTAATTATGATCTTGAAAATTGGATCCGCATTAGCGATTTCTTGAACACAGAAAACTTTGTCCAAATTCACAAGTTAAACAGAGCGCAACTTTTGGACGATTCCTTCGTTCTAGCGCGATACGGCGTTGTTGGCTACAAAGTCCCATTGAGTTTGATCAGATATGTTCAAAGGGAGACCGAATACGTTCCTCTATATTCGTTTATGACGATTTTAAGCTTTTTAGATCCGTACATGCAAAGTACAGCGGAATATGATGACTTTAAGGTATTTTTTTTCAAATGTAATAATTTCAAAGTTAATATTTGATCCTCCAGACCTATATCTTGAACCTCCTTAACGCCGCTATGACTTCAGTGGGTTGTGATGAGAGCGAAAATGATCGCCATATTACCAAATTGAATCGAATCAATTTATTGACATGGACTGGTAGGTATGGAAATCGAGAATGCAGGATCGTCGGTCTTCAGCGTTTGAGAGAATGGGAACAGGATGAAGTTAGATTGATTTTACCCAATATGCAGACTCCTTTAACGTGTTCAGCTTTGAGAATTGGGGAGCAAAGCGATTGGGACTTTGTTTTCCAAAGATATGTTGCGGAAACCGAATCTTTGGTCCGTACAAGATTGTTAAGTTCTCTGGGTTGCAGCGAGAATATTGACGTACTTAATAGGTTGATTAGTTTTGAACTAATATCGAATGTGAATCTCTTACAACTTCTCCTTTTAGATTTATGGATATTATACTAAGCAGTGGCAGTAAACTGATATCTACTGACCGCGCAAGAGCTCTCTCATCAATTTACAACTCGGGTATCTTTGGTAGGGACTTCCTTTACAGTTATATTAAGAGTAATTGGTCCAGAGTAAGCTCGAGGTAATCGTTTCCATCAAATTCTTCCTCAAAAATTAAAAAATTCTATTTTATTTTACAGCAGTTTGACGACCTCGCAAATAAATACAGCTATGACTAGTATTGCTAGCAAATTTTCAACACAAGCAGAATACGATGATGTAAGACCAGTTTTGGGAAGTTATATTTCTATATATCGAAGGGAAATTTTTTTTATTTCAGTTATACGCATTTGGCCAGCAAGTTGGATACACTTTTACCAGCGCTTTGAACACTATTAAATCGAATATTAATTGGTCTACGCGGAATATGCCTACCGTTTTAAGTTGGTTCAATGAAATAAATTTTGATGGATCACAAAAGTATATAATATAATATAATGATAGCAAGGACTGTGGCGTAGTATGGTAAACAACACAAAAGTAACGGCACATTCCGCACCATACAAGTTTAATTGCTCAATCCGGGACCGCCGCTTCGAGGATACGTGGGAACCTCATTCTCAACCGATTGACGATTCTAATCTACCAAATCGATAAGACCTGATGTGTTCCTTGAATCTGTTGCCTACTGTAACTGTTGGCACTGTTACTGCATGTGATTTTATATTATAATTATAATTCCTGATCTTTCCTGCATGTTCGGTTTATCTATCGGATCGCCCAGAAGGTTTTTTGAGTGTATTTAGCGAAGAGAAACATACGTTCATATCTTGATCGCTAAAAACTTTACTAACACCTTTCAATATGCTGTGAAAGAGGAGTTTCACAAACTTCTTACTGTTCCTATCGGGATTAAGGTCGTGGAATTTCTTACATAATGCCTATGTTGCCTAAATAGCTACATTTTTTAAAGAATTTAAGTTCTTTGGGATTTGACTAATTTATTAATCTATACTGGTTAAACGAAAAGGGCGAAAGCAACATGTGTGATGCGGAGTGTGCCGATTCTTTCGTGTTGTACGCCAAAAAATATATGTTTGTATTAGTTTGATCGTTAAATTAATTTAGTCGTATAATTTTGAAAAAAAAAATAATTCAAATACTAAAATGAAAACATTTGGATTTTTATAAAAATTTGTTTTATTTTTAATAAAGATCATATTTTTATTTACAGTTTCCTAATTGACTGTAGTCATAAGTCATAATTACAGATTCCTAATTACCTACAATTTTTTGCTCAATTACAGTTACCTTTAAAATTAATAAAAATTTTAATTTCTTAAATATATTTTATTTGCTTTTCCGAAAAAACTCATTAGCAATTTCTTAAAATTTAATAGATTATTAAACATTTCTATGAATTTGCTTCTAATAATAAGCGATTAATTTCTGGACGGATCAAGTACCTATAACCTCACAATCCCCACCTATAGTCAGAACCGATCAAAATAAGCGCGGTATACAGGTTCTAACTTGAATTATTTGTTCGTGTGATCATACCTTTATAGATAAGCGCGATATTAATTATTAATAGTTACATCAAGCTATGTAATGGATGAGAATTTTAGAAGACTTCACGAGTATGTTGCCAAAGATAATTACTATGAAGCTAAATTGTATCTGGAAGATCTTGGAAGTGCCTTAGAGAAGGAACTATCTGAATCCGTTATAGGTATGAAAACTTTCAACTAACTTATTGCATTACTAGCGATGGTTCTTTTAAAATATAGATAACTATGTACTAAACATATTCGATGAAGCATATGGATTATTAAGCTTTATCTATAAAACCGTCGATAAAAAATTATACAAGGATGTAATTTCTAATGCTATAAAAGTATGTTTGGATATAATATACACTTTACTCAACAATTCGGTGGTAAAAGTCGAGAAGTACACGCCGAAAATTCGAGATGTTTGTTTAAAAATTCTATTAACGCATAATGCAGACGTTTATCAAAAACGGAAGTCTCTGATTGTCTTCCTTCTTATTATTGAGAAAACCGATTATTTTCCCGATGACTATCCATCGAGACAAGAACAATTTAATAAATTGTACCGCTGTTATGAATCGGCATCCGGACTTGGCAAGTATTCTAAGTAAATGATGCAGCAATTCATAGAACTGTAAAGTTTATTTGCTTTCAGTGCTGGCGATGTCAATTAAAGTTATGGGAACTATGATCAGAAGGTATTCGGATATAGTGATGGAACCCAATTTATGTAACTCGATTATATTGAAATTGAAAGTTAATATCAGTAACGATTCGGATAGCCTTGTAAAAGAGTGCTTCTTTTTTTTGTCAGAATTTTTAGCAGTTTTTCCTGATATTCAAGTGGACGGTATTTACCAATGTATCAAAAATAGAATGTCAGTTCAGAATTATCGCAAATCGAGTCATAGAGGTAAGCATTTTCCATAATATCGTAATTATTATTAGTTTGGTTTGTGTTTAGAGGGAATAAATCTACTTCAAAAGCATGTAATACTATTCAAGGAGCAAATATATAATGATGCCGAATTTTGGTACAATACACTTAATGATTGGTTGGAAATGGGTCTTGAAAATGCTAAGACAGCCTATTATGCTCTAGTCGAGTTTTATAAGACATTATCTAAGAAGCTTGTTATCGATACTAATGAAAATAGGAATTTATTCAAGGTAAGTTCGCGAATAAATTATAAATGCATACATCTCCGAGAGTAGTTAAAGTATCAGACACGTGAAATCCTTTACATATGTTTTTAAAAATCTTATTTATCAAACCCATACATTCATAATAATAATATTTGCAGAAATTTTGGACCCAATTCATCAAAGACATATTCCAATCAAATTTACATGGATACAGACTACGTTTAGCAATTCATGGGTTTGGTCACTTCGTCTCCACCTCCAAAGTATTCCTGTCGGAGACTCAAACAAACTCAGCAGTCTATGATTTCATTAACAAAATCGAACAGACATATTTGATCAATCTCGACACCCAATATGATGACCTTGATTACCTACCAGAATATATCCAGGCACTTTCGACTATCATCCAGCAAATCGATATGATTACCGAATATGAATTAGGAATATTGCAGCAAGCGACAGTGCTAGTTATAAAATTATTTCCTCAGCTGGCGAATCATCATCACAATATGGTTGTGATCCCTATAATGAAAGCTTATTACCATGTTAGAACATGCCAGAAATCTATGTCAAAACGATATCTCCAGACTATTACCAGAGAAGGTTTAATCTACAGTTGTTCTCATATAGTTACTGCCGATATCGATTATCATCAGAATATAACAACATACAAGAATTACATGGCATTCTGGCGGAATTTTGTGAATAAACCGAAGGAAACTTATTCTTTTTTGAATGAAGATGATGTTTGTGGAAGTGAAATTCAAATGGAGATTTTTGACGAGTTCATGGCAAACTTATTCTATATCCTGGAGAAATTGAATTTAAATACACATTTGACTGATGCATACTCAACATTTTCTGATCCTAAAATGACTTTGGAAGCTGTAAAAGTGAACGATTTCAATATCTTTGTGAACATGGTTGATTTGTATGTGGATGTCTTGAAGTCGGCTAATAAAGGCTTATTCAAGAAGTGGGTACAGAAATTCTTAAATACAGTGATGGTGAAATCCAAACAACACCCTCTAGTGAGTGGATTTTATAAGCTGTTAGCTGCTGGTCTTCAAATCTCTAACGATTTAAATTATTTTAATCAAGAACGTTTGGAAAGGGAAGATATTAAGTTATGCTACAATACCATATGGAATTCAGTGACGAATATCACTTCAAAGATTAAATTGTACAAAGATGATCTTAAAATTTCCTGTATAAAAGTAATTCTATCGACACCAATATCGATTATATCAAATATTTTGCCGAACATAGCTCCTATTATGGTTTCCCTATTTGCCCTTGGTAGAAGCAATTTGGAATTTGTAGAAATTGGTATGGATGCCTTGGAATGGTGGTACCAGGAGATTAAACAGGAAGATTTCGATCCCGTCCTTCGTGAAGTATTACCACATCTCGATACTTATCTCTCTAGCAAATCTATCAGCGAGAAATTCGATGCCAAAGAAGTGAAAGTAAAGAAAACCCAACGCGTGGTGAGTCGTAGGAAAATCGTGGCTATCAGCGAAGGCGACCTTTTCAAAGTCCAAAAGAGAATCTTGGCCTTCATAGGAGGTCTAAGCAATGATATGTGTAGATCCTTCGTTGAAAATAATGATATGATTGGTGATAGTCTACTCTATTCGCAGCAGCTCCATTTAAAGGTGAAGTTGATGTTCACGAATAATTTCCATATTAACTTGTATTTGGAGAAGTTCATCTTGAGGATTTTGGAGTTAGCTCTTTATTGCAGCGAAAGGAAATTAAGGATTAATGCTTGTGAGGTGTTGCACGCGATTGTGTTGATATTTTTGGGGAGAAGTAAGTTTTATTTAATATATTCTGAATTATGCATGTTAAAAACATCGGCGCCCTTGTCAAACTATGGATACAATGACATAAATCAGACACAGAATTTATTAGAATTGAATCAAATATCAAAATACAAAAAAAAATGATTTTTCTTATCCAGAACTGCAGCATTTTCCTTAACGCCGTAACCTTCTCCAAAAATTTCAAAACGTGCATGTTATTACGTTGCGGGGACAAATTCCAAGCATTCAGTTCATCAAGTATATCCCACAAATACGCTAGTTTCAGCAACAAATCGGTTTCGGCAAAGTACCAAAGTGTGAATTTCTTGACGAACCCTGAATGCACAGCACTGCGGTGCATACTTAAGAAACCCATGTATTAGACCATCTCGTGATCGTAATAAGAAATTAGTTTTCAAATTAATTTTTATTGTAGTACTTGCATAAGAAAAAGAAAAACGAAAAATTTTAGTTTTAAAAGTACCTTACAAATCTGTTCAAAAATATTTGCCCTTCTTCTAGCCAAAGAAATGTCAGATAAACCAAAACAAGACCTCAACGGCGTTCTGAAGAAACTTATCAATGCTCTTTTGTCTTTGGGTTGCGACGCCGACTTGACAGTTGAAAAACTCCTGCGCCCTTTAATGTTGCAACTGATGCATTGGTACTCATCTGCATTGATGATGGGAAGCTCTCATACTGCGATTGTTATAGAAGCTGTTTTGGTAAGTTTTGTAACGTTATAAAGTACTGAGGCCATAATATAGAATCTTGAAGAATTCCAAACTATTTTTCTTTTAATGTTCAGGACGGTGTTACGCAAACTAACGATTCCGCAGTCAAGGATTTCTCTTCTATTTGCATTAAAGAATTCGTCGATTGGTCCATCAAGCAATCAACTACAAGCGGTATGGCTAGAGATCCAACCAATATTCATGTCATCCTTAGGAAGCTAAGGTTCTTTAGCTCGCATTCGGATCCTTCCAAAAGATTCGCAGCAGCTCTCATTTTTAACAATATCTACACTGTGCTTCGAGAAGAAACTTCCATATTCCAAGCTTATTGGATGGAATTGTTATATTATTTCGTCATGAATTTGAGCCTAATCGATGAATATGATGAATACGACTGTTTAGCTCAAGTACACGCCAGTTTGAACCATCTTCAAAGAGGATTCGTGGAGAAAAGTTCAAGTTTCAACGAGAAAGATAGAAGTCGAAGATTACCCCCGCATTTTGACGATTGTTTACTCACAGATGTCGCTTCCTTCCTGCTTAAACAAACAAGCTCGACGAATAAACATTGTAGAGAGAAATGTTTTGATTTATTTAAGAATATCGCTCCTTTTTGCCGGGAAGGTTCGCTTGAAGGATTTATAAAGTATTACCAGGCAAAACACGGAAAGAATTGGATGCAGGAGCTGTATTTTCGTAATAGTACTTTGGAGATTGACGATTCGAATGTCGAAACGCTGTTGATATGGATGTCAGATTTCCACTGTTTGTTAGACGCGTTCATATTCTTTGAACAATTAGGAATCGATGCTTTAGGAGAATTTAACTCAAGCAAGTTAGAAGAGAGTTTAGAGATTTTCCACGGTACCATCTATCCGTATAACACGCAAAAATTCAGTTCTACAGATAAAGAACGCTTCAGCACCTTAAAAAGCAGTATCTTAAAGAAGTATCTGATTTACTCCTTAAGAACGGGAACTCTAATTAGGCCAGAGTATTGGAATTTATTTACAGAAATGATTTTTGAAAATAATAATTTACTTCTGGAGGAAATTCATGCACAAGAGGTCAATAATTTCTTAAGTATAATGAAGGACAATCTTATCACAAAGTTTGTTCCATCAGTACAAAAATATTTAGAGGAAAATCCATTGGAAAACTGCAATTTAGATACCGTAGTGCCTTTCAAGCAACGACAAATACTAAAAGGCTTATTGCTGTTGAAAAATAGTTGTTTATCAGAGAAGATTTCATTGGGAAATTATCTAAGGAATGGTTTAGAAAATATCTTCAGTAAAATAATTGATTCCAATAGCATTGCAGTGAATCTACACAGTACGGCTAAAGAATATTGTCAATTAAGAATCGATTTGACCATAAAAAATGGTGAAGTTGTAACTTTAATCGATGCCCTATCCAATACAACCTT
The DNA here is from genome assembly GCA_902654985.2 of Oryctes borbonicus. Lineage (NCBI taxonomy): Eukaryota > Metazoa > Arthropoda > Insecta > Coleoptera > Scarabaeidae > Oryctes > Oryctes borbonicus. The sequence goes on along the minus strand of LR736885.1, from coordinate 2,521,560 downwards.
GATTAAAACACCTCAACAGAAGGAAGCGGTCGAATTCGGTCGATATATCTTCGATACCTTCAAGTCTACAATTGTTGAATCGCTCATAAATCATTTGGAAGAATTTTTAAGAATCCTGGTGACGAACGGTAATCCAAATTGCCTTCATTTTATCAAAGAAATCGTAGAATTCTTATTACACAATAGGAAATCATACGACAAAGAGACGATCAACTGTATCATTGAAAGGATATTAGCAAATTGGATTGCTTTTCAAGAATGTTATGATAACAACATTGATGGGAAAGTTAAAGGTTTACGGTTATTGGAAAACATGTCGCATTTATTAGACGATACTGCCCAAATTGACGTGGAGAATATGATGCAGGCTTATGCTTGGATTATGGAGGTGTTGGACCAGTTGATATCTTCCACGTTTGATTTGTTACCTCATAAAAAATTTGAATATCTGAACAGTTGTATTACATCCTTGCCGTTGTTTTTGAGAAATAAAGGCGAAGATTTTATTGAGAATATATCGTAAGTATTATATCATGGCGCCTGATTTAGTGAAATGATTACTAATTGACAATTTTTGCAGAGACCGATTAACAAAAATTGAAGATAACATCATGAACCTTCCGCGAGACCAACTAGTTCCAGCAACACTGTTTATCAATAAATCATTTCAAGCTGCAATCCTAGCCAAATCCAAATACATATTCAACTTTGCCTTAAATATTTTCGTCTTCCTTCGACCAACAGATGACCTCAATATTGATCAATACTGCAAGATATTCATGTCGAGTACAAATACGAAGCTACAATTGGACTTGTTGCGCTTAATATACCCAATGGATTATTTAAAATATACTTTAGATGTGTATTATGAACTAACAAAAGATATCTTGATCAATCTCTTAAGATACAGTGATTACGAGGCTTTTGAGGCATTCTTCATAGAAAATGTAACACATATCCTTTATCGAATGGAGAAGAATTGTACAAATGGTGTAGAGGCATCGGAAAAGAGCATAGCTTTCATGTTGGCCAGGATATTATTCAGTAGGATTGTTATAAACGAAGAGGAGAGCAATGAAGTGTCTTGCCCGATAACTAAAAGTGCTTATCCAGACGGCAAAGATCTCAAGCAATTAGTAAAGAAAGTAATGATGACAACGTCCCAATTCTTAAAGGATACTACAACCAAAGAAGATGATACGTTTCGAAACTGGGATCGAATATCGAAATGCGAATGCTATAACGCTTTGATCAGCGTCGTGTGTAACATGCAAAGGAAGCCCGATTGGTATAATTTACTCTTCAAACGTGAAGCAAACGGTCGTAACATGCTCTGGAGGAATATTGTTGATGAGAGGAGAGATTACACATTTTCGATGGATTTCAACAAAATCCCTAAGAAAAGGACAAATTTGGTCGCCATAAGAAGCAATTATCGTGCTAAAAAGGGAAAAGATGTAACTCAATCCTTGAAATATTTAGAATCGCAGAACATATTGTACAGCACTGTGAGCGAAGATATTGTAAAATATGATTTTTCGAGGACGATCTTGAGGAGTCAAGAGGAAGGTGTTAGTTCTACTGGGGGAGGTATGCAATAGTAATAAATTTTCCCGAACATCTTTGGATGTAATAATTCGTCCTTCTACTAATGCTTTTTATATTTACCGCGTTTCTTCTGTGCGCATTTGCATTAATAATAATCACAACAACAGTATTTGTCATTCTAGTTGATATCACGGATTTTAAACATTAATTTTCTGAAAATTGATTCAAGAATTACTATTTCTGCTGTACAATAACACATAATAGAGAAAAAATATCACTTACAGAGTTTTGTTCAGAAATAATCGAAAAAATTCACGATATGGTAATGAATGATCGGAGATTAAAAGTGCCTAAGATTGCTGAGGCCGTGGGCATCTCAATTGACCAATTATATTTCCCAAATCTTCCAGGTGATAACCGCGTTGAAATGCAGGTGGACATCGATGACGTAGAACTGAACTCGCATGAGTGCATGCGCATGCTTTGTGGTTTATTCCAACATTTGCACGACGAGCATATCTACGACTTACCTGATTCTGGAGTCCCTGCTTTTATCGAGTTCCTAAAGAAGGATTTGGAGGACGAAAATACACCAAAAAACGTCAAACTATTTTTGATCAAAGCTATGGAAAACAAACAAGATTTGTTTAAACCGTACGCAAACGCTTTATTTGCGCCGATCATGAAAGCTATCGTAGATGGAGTTCTTGGAAATAATATTAATTATTTTATAACGGATGTGGTAAGTCGTTTATGTTCTATTTTTAGTTTTTATGTATTTAATCTCACTTCTTGATTTAACCATTGGAAATTGGATGTGTGTGTGTAATTTTTTTTTATTCAAAAGACCCGTTACTATCGTCTGTTGAAATATTTGCAATTTCTTCTAAAACACTCTGTATAACAAGAATATATAACCAGTCCAAACTGTAGCTTGTTTTAACTACGAAGGAAAGCTACGAGATAACGACATTAAAGTTGAAAGCATAGCTATTGTTTATTTTTTTTTACAGATCGTCATGTTAATATCCTGGGCCGATGGCATGGAAAATATCGAAGCTAACAGCAGCGTATCAGAACTGGCACATTTCCTTATCAGCAACATTAACACAGACCGTTCAGATGTGATGAAATATCACATCGATCTCGTCAAGTTTTTCGTCGAACAATGGAAAAATCACATTACCGTGCCCAAAGATTATTTATTACTTCAACTAAGAGACCTAGCCAAATCTAAGAAGGTCCTCCCTATCATTCATGTCTGCTCGATCTTTTTGGCTAACGACCTTCCTCCCTGGACCGATATCAAAATCTTCATGACCAAATTGGTTGAGATCTTATCGCAAGAAACGAGAAATGTTTATCGATCGTGTGCTGAAGCTATCGGCACCGCCTTAGCATACGCGAAAAAACACGAAACCGAGAGTACTTTCAAGAACTTCAGCGAATACCTCGTGAAGCGCTTCAAGAAGAGGAACAAGAAACCGGACGATAAAGATTTGATCTGTTTGCAAGCTATTGCCAAGCATTATCCTGAATTTTCCGATTCATTTTTCACGACTCTGACCTATGGTTTCGCCAAATATCGCGGCCAATACAAAGCGATTTGTTTGAAGCTATTTCTGGATCGTATCGAGGCTTTGCATGAAAATTCAGAATTTGGTATAATTGAATTGAGTAATTTGATCTCGGACGATAGTGATCACATGAAAATATTAGGATTGGAAATAATAAAGAAAACCTTACCTGTTATTTTCTTCAGTTCTAATCCCAGAGCGAAGTTGGTCATGAAGAAGGAGAAATTCATGGTTCTCCTCGAAAAGATCGCTAGATTCCTTAATAGCGAGAATAATGTTTGTAGAGGTATAACGTATGAAATTTTCATGGAAATCTTTGGCGATGATCGGTTGAAGAGTCATGAAGATATTATGGCTCTTTGTAAAGACGTCCTATTGCAAGGTTTAGTTGATCATAATGCTGAGATTGAAGAAAAATTAAAGGAATTTTGGGCTAAGCTCCTTCCGGTCAATACCAGCGACAAATTTCTTTTCTTACTACGAGATATGTACAAGACTAGTATTGAAAATAACTATCTAGGTTACTACGTCAATTTCCTTTTAAGCGAGTTGGTGTTGCGTGATTGTTATCAAGAAGGTAAGTCGAATTTCTTAAGTTCAAAATCTCTCATAACTTCATTTAGATGTATTTTTAATAAAAACTTAAAGTCTGCAATTCTCTTAAGATTTATTTTAGAATCAACTTTTATGCCACTATTTAAATTTAGATATTTAAAAAAAAATGTCCGGTTGTTGGAAACAAATCCTTTTAATATAAAATCTAACATTCGATTTTCCTACTTTACATGTTATGTTGTAATTAATTTTCTTCAAAGCCATCTTCGAATACGATCTTGCCGATTGCACCTACACCAATTATCACATCAAGGATAATTGGCGAGAACGCCATTCCACATTGGCACCTCTCTTCGCTCAAACGTATAGGAGCCAATCCACAGATTTGGATCCTACCATCTCTACTGCGACCTTGGAAGCTGACGGAATAGTGTTTAGAGCCACCAATTATGATATGGAATTCGAACCGACGCAAGATCCCGGCCTGTTCGAAAATGAGAGACGAGATATAATCTCCAGGGATGTAGACGATGATGTAGAGGAAGGTGAAGATCCTGACGAGAAGCTATTCAAAAAGCCCTGGCCTGCTAAAGTGAGGAAGATTCGTTTTCACAGCGATAAAACGCGATCAGGTAGGAACTTCGCGTTGAGAAAACTAGGAGAAAGCAGTAGAGCGGAGAAGGAGCGCAGAGATTCCATAAAGCAGAGAAGGGAAGAAGTTAACATATATAGGAGCTACAGAATAGGTGATTTTCCAGATATAAAGTTGACGATTTGTGATCTGGTAACACCTTTGAAGATGTTAGTGAAGGTAAATAAGATGTTTTATTGGGTTTGAAGTATGCAATTATATATAATTACAAGCGGCCAGAATCAGTTGAAACTAAGTGTGTTCCGGGTTTGGACCGTGTCTTGATAGGTAATTGAAAATTCGACGTTGTAGTTGATTTTCACCTTTGGCATGGTTCACACGCCGAGTTACCCTGATTAATTGCTTCCCGCTCAGTTAGTTTCGCGTATGTCGTTGTTTACACGTTGAATTACCGCGCTATAGGTCTGCCACCTTTCGTTCTCCCGAAGAAGCCTCATATGGTTGTGAGCGAAACGTTGAGTTTTCGATTACCTACCATGACACGGTCCTAATCCGAAACACGTTTAGTTTTAAAGATTTCTCAACTTGTTTTGGATGTCAAATACAACTAGATAGGAAAAAAAACTAGATCATACTAAAACGTGAAGACGGTCTAAATTACAACTAATGCTACGTCCAATTCTTCTTTTCCCAGCATGATAACCGCATAGCGAAAATCTTTTTTACCGTCCTTTTTGAATCCATAACAGACAAAGAGACGGAAGGCGAAGGCGACTTTATTGAAAAAATCATAGAAGGCGTCAACGACATATTCGAGAATTCCATTCTATACGACGCGAATGTTATCGGTGCCCTCTTGGATCTAGCCTTGAAATACAAATCCAAATTCCGATTACTTCCCAGCGTCGTCGCAAAAGTTGCCTCTAATTCCGGCATGCTGTGGAGTGGTGCTTTGCTATTGGAAGAATATTTGTCCGCCGGTTATGAAGACGACGAAGGACCATCTCAAGATAAGAAGAGACGGGGAGTTTCGAACAGTGCGACAGCGAATTGCGCGATCAAGTTGGCAGAGTAGGTATCAAATTAAGATGTAGAATAAAAAAAAATAGGACGAGTTTTATTTTTGCGTGAAAGTGATGCCAATTTTCTCACGTTAAATAGAAAGTTAAAAAGAACATAATGTTTTTTAGCTCATTCATAATAGTTGCTTCTTTCAAGATAAATTTTCTTTCAAGTCGTGTTCTTGTTCTGAGCCCAAGTTCACGATATCACCAATTGTAGTAACTGGCCTTTCGACGGCTGGTCGACAACCCGCCTGGCTAGTTGTCGTCATTTATCCCATGTCTGCAACGATAAAATTTGGATTCCTTCGTTACCTTTCCAAAACTGTAAAAATTTACAGTATTTCAGATAAGAAAATTGACTTCGCTTCCAGTGACAAAAATAACTTAGTTATACCAAGATATACAATTTAAAAATTGTAGCATCTACAAGGAACTCGAAGAGTGGGACCTGGTTCGCGCCATATTCTTCCATAAACTGGATTCAGACGAGTACGTTACCCAAGCCATCATCGAGGAAAGTCACTGTAATTGGAGGGAGGCTCAGAACCTCTACGTGAAAGTTATACAGAAAGAAACGTCGATGGAAAATCGCGGCTTCTACTACGAATCATGCTACAAATGCTACGCCGAACTCTCAGATTGGGCAGCGCTAAGCGAATCAGTCAAGATGTCAGTATCCGAAGATCAGTATTGGGACAATTTGTGGGACGAAGATTGGCATCAGCAGAAGCTGTTACCTTGGTTCATGATCGCGCAATTAAGGAATAGTTTAAGTACGGACGATGTAAGGAACTCTTTTATAGTGGACATAAACAGCGCGTTAGTCGATACCAACAAATTAATGTACATCAAGCAAAATTTCTCGGAAGAGATCGCCTTTTTATATCTCTTAACGGGAGACTTCGACAAGGTCATGTATTTTCTAACCAACAACATCGAATTATTCCTTAGCAGTTGGTCGAATCTTAGTCCGTTCCTCACTTCATTGAAGATGAAAAAAATGCTGAAGATGCAGAACTCCCTTGAAATCTACAACTTCGTCACAAGATTCAATCATTTCAACAGATCCAATCAAAACAGCATCGTCAATAATATGTGTAAGAACTGGCTGAAGGTCTACAATGAGAGCTTATCGTCTATAGTCTCGAGCGAAACTAGAACCATCTATAAGATCCAATGCTTGTCCATCCTCCAAACAAAATTCGACTCTGCGGACGTAAGGCGGCGGTTGGATAAGGTGAAATTCCAATTAGACATGAATCTGGCGAAGACTGCATTGGGCATGAGGAATTTCCACGTTTGCAGGAAATATATTAAAAAACACAGTGGCTATCAGGACGAAGAAAGTCAAGATGGCGTAAATTATTGCATGGTGTTGGCTAGACTGATGCACTTGAAGGCCACGCTGTTGAATTCGAATGAGAATCGTTTAGAACACATCTTAGAGGCAAGGAATATTCTAGGTAGGTGTTTATGAATGAAATTCAAGCAATTGGAAAAATAACGTCTTAATTTTTGAGAACATTCTGTTTAAGAATATTAATATCCTTTTTTTTTATTTTAGCTCAATGCTTGGAGTACGAAGTAGTTACTAACAACATTGACTTGTACGTATCCCTAAACACCAATATATTCGACTTGATGCAAGATATTAGCAAGAATTTTTCGAATGATACGACAATCATTAACAATCCAATGATCTTAAAAAAAATAAATGCAATAATAGGGATACAACCACCATATAGCTCTAGTGAGATTGATGGTTACGCTTTTAATAAACTACGAGAAGCTTTAGACAATGGCAAAGAAATGATGGACAACAATATACGTGAAATTGGTTTAAAAGCTATGGCGGATGCCCATTATAAGTTAGCGTCCTTTGTTAGCTCGGATAATACGAAGAAGAGGGAACTGGTTGCGCATGTACTTAAAGCTATGTTTTATGGGTCATCCGAAGCAAGGTATATATTCCCGTGTTTATTAGAAGAGGAAGAGTTAGGATCGACTTACAAGGAGACATTTTTGAATGGAGTAAGTATAACTAGAAAACAGATATACGGGGTGAATTTTGGTGAATGGAAATAGAAACAAGTCAAAATGTTTAAGCAAATAATAAATAAATTCTGAATTGTTAAAAAAAAACATCAAATTATTAACGATTTAACTTGAATAAATTTTATGGTTGATAGGCGGAAATAATACCCGAATGGATGTTCATACGCTGGATTCCTCAACTTCTTGCGAATTTAGACTCTCCAAACATAAGCGTGATATTCCCTATCGTCGAGAGGATCGCTAAAAAGTACCCACAAGCTATCATGTATGCTTATCGTTTGAGTAAGCAAAAGTGTAACTTTTCGGATTGCATTGAAAGTTATGGTGAACGAGCAACTGCTAGGTATGCACAAACAAATTATTTTCATTCATAGAAGAAATCGTTTGTTTACGTAGATTAGACGAGTTATTAAGTGATCCTTTAGTGGATAAACTCCTAGAAGCCCTGTCGTCAGTTACTCTTCCAATTAATTTCATGGCGTTCCATTTGAAACAGCTGCAGCGAGCCTGTAGTATATCCCTAGATAATTTCAAACAAAGATTAAATCAGCTGATGCTCCTATGCGGACAAGATGTTGATTATAGAAGCCGCAATAGCCTGAAAGGTCAAGTTTTTAAAGAAATTGTTAGTCAAGTGAAGAATAAGATATTGCCGCTTGGTAAAGGTAAGAAACATCTTTGTATTATGAAACATTAGGTAATTTTTTTTTTGTTTTACACTCGTATTACAGGTAAACTTGATGTAAATTCAGTTGGACGAAGCATAAGCCAATTGCGAACGAACCTTTCCAAGAGCCCGTCAAAATCAAAAAGCAAATCGGCAATATCTGAGGATAGGAAGATATTGAAGTTGTCGTACTATTCTCCTTGGCTGGAGAATTTCTCAGATAACGAGGTAAACTCAAGTCTCGAGATTCCTGGACAATATAAAGGTGATAGGAAACCTCTGCTGCAATATCATATCAAGATCTGTGGATTTTCTTCTGAGGTTCACAAATATTCAAGTCTGAGAAGTCCTCTCAGGCTAACAATTATAGGAAGCGACGCAAAAGACCATCAGTTTTTGGTTAAGTTTGGGGAAGATCTGCGACTGGATCAGAGGGTCGAACAGATTTTCGACGTGATGAATAATATTTTCAATAACGATCCTAAGTGTCGTGAAAAACGGCTCTCCATAAAAACCTATCAAGTAAGATAATCACTTTAAGTTTTCGTACAAAGCAAAGGCTACTTGTTCTTTTGTTGCTTTCAAAATAGATTATTCCGTTGGATAGTACTTTGGGACTGATCGAATGCGTGAGAGATGCAAAGACTTACGGAAATTTCTTAGAGGATACCATTCCGGAATACAATCAGAAAAGAAGAGAGGAATGCGTAGATTACCATGATAAGCATTATTCTTCAAGTGGTTTAATGCGACATAGCTCTGATTCTGCAACACCGATATTCCGAGCTCTCGTGACTCGGTATCCAGTAAATATGTTCGGGTAAGTATTACATTAAAATTTTTGCTGCTGCTGCTTTTACAATATGTCGTCAGTCTTCTGTCGATTTTAAATAATGTATTACGCGGGTAGTCGCAAAATTACCCGATCCAACAAAAAAAAATACAAAGAAGCTTGCTCACTTTCAGTCAACGGTCATTCGACCTTATACACTAAATGGCGCTAAACGTTATATATTTTTACAGAACAGCATTGCGGAAACTCTGCGCCGACTCGGAAAGTTACGTTGCACTACGTAACAAATTCCTAACCAGCCATTCCGTGAACTGCATAGCTAACTGGATTCTAGGCATCGGCGACCGCCATTTGAGCAATTCGATGATCTGTTTGAACAGCGGCCAAGCGTTCGACATCGATTTCAATTATTCCTTCGGAGTTAGCGTCCAAATACTGCAAATAGCGGAAATAGTTCCTTTTCGCCTTACCCCGCAATTTCTCGAGCTAGCGAAGCCGCTCAAGGCACATGGTTTGATCGAAGTGACCATGGTACACGCTCTAGACGCGTTGCGCAATAATCCGAAGTCCTTATTGTCAACTATGAGGGTTTTCATCAAAGAACCGACGCTGGAGTGGGTGGATTTTAAAAGCACATCCACTTGGAATCCGGAAAAGAAGTTGGAGCATGCGCGACGAAAACTCGAAGGCGCTGGCTCTGTTGAGATAATGATCGAAGAACTGCGTGATCACACACGATTGAGGAAGGATGCCATTAATGCGTATGTTAATATCGTAAAAGGTACATCGAATGTCAGGAAACCGTTAATTGGGAATATGGCAGTACAAGACCAAGTTGCTCGTTTGATCGATCATGCCACCGATTATAACGTGCTAGTACGGTTGTTCAAAGGTTACGAAGCGTGGGTGTAACTATTACCAAAAATAAAGGATGTCTGTTTTAATATAAATGTAATCATAAGTCCCTCAAATATGTCTACTATATTTTCTTGTTATTGTAACTATACTTTTGTTACTGAAAAAAATAAACTATAAGGTACTTACTTTTGAAGTTGAGATATTTTGTTAACCAATTTACATTTGCAACCCTAAAATATCTAAAAATCGGGAAAACCTAATTAATAATACAGATTGCCCAAGAGAGGAGTTGCATTAAATTCTGATTTGTTTTAGAAGTTGTATGTAATGGCTACTAGAAGTAACGATAGATAATTTTCTGGGCACCCATTTAAATTTCACTATTTTAAGAGAGAAAGGCATCTGAAAATCGTTGTAATTCAAATTTTAATCACGTGATTTAAATAACTCCAGCATTTGCTGTGATATTGACAGCTCATTTTTCTTCGACCACAAATATCGGAGCAGAATATTTAATTTCGATTGTTGTAATTATGCTCTTTTTGCAAATAATGTCAGGGACGGGGATGGGGAACCCGGGATGGTCGACACACCTCTGGCCAGCCCTACTTTCGACGTTGAGTCCTTTAGCACAATTATATTAACGTATATTTTTATGTCTGTTGAAGATTGAAGCTTTCGCAGCAATAACAGGAATTAAGAAACTTATATAGTTTATTATTTTTACAATTTTATAAAATATTCAATAAAATAATTTACCTACAAATCTATAATTATCAGTTATCTCCACGGTTTCTTACATTTTCTATCTTTCATCTTTGGTATTTGCTTGTCGTCTTGATTCTGCAAAAGTGAAGCCTATGTACATGTTACGTGGAATGTCGTTTCCTTACGTAATTGACATCAAAAATCAATTAAACGTTGTGAGAAAAAATTAAAACTCACCACAGGCTGCCAGGTAGGTATCTCCTGCAAACCGTCGTCATTATGCTTCAAGTTTGGATCATCAACAGGATTTCCTGGGTGTTTATTTAATAACTGCAAACACCAAATCGAAACATTTATTTTTAGACAATTCTTCTCCTCTATTTTTTTAAATATCGTGCGCGTAGGGAAAGTATTACAATGAAGGTTTCAATGCAACTAACATAAACGCAAGTAAGTTAAGAATCTAGACGCCAACATCGCTTGCATCCTTTCGCACACGGTATATATTTTGCCGAAACGTTGTTTTAGGAATATACAGGATGGATTGATGGTTTGTCAAAATCGCCTCAAAATCCACATTAGATGAGAGAAACTAGTTCCCAATGAAGGTGGAGGATGAATGTCTGGTGTGGTTTTTTAACGGCACGTTAACAGGGCCACAATACCTGGGCTTTCTATTTTAATGCAACAGCTACGTCTTTTGCTCAAATGTTAATTTAAATTTGCAGCAGATGATGTATTTTCAAAAAGATGGCGACCCTGCTCATCAGCAGAAGCATAGTAAGCAGTTGGTAAGAGGCATCTTAGGCTAAAAAAGAGCTTTCCACCTTCCAGAAATGCAGAAAAATTAAAAAACTTATTAGGTTCAATTGTGCTACCATAAGGCCGCAAGCCTTAACATGCCCAGTACAGCCTTAATTAGATATTATCAAAAATGAAAACACGCTTGATGTATTTCTAAGAACTTAATTTCGCTTTTACTTCAAAGAATTTTGTCTTAGTTTTACTTTGGCTGATCGCAAAGCTGATAAATATTATTTTAGACCATGCCTACAATCAGACCTCGTAACAGGGAGAAATTCCTGTTGAAAAATCTCATTCCCAAAGATGTACATCCTGTACACATACTTCTCTGTCTTTATTTAATTTTTTTTTTTAATTGTAAACTTATACTAACCAATTGTACATATTTCTGAAGATCCATCTCCACCTGTTGCCTCGTCCTAAATCGACTGCTCAAAGGCGTTTCCATATTCAACGTAAACGGGTAATGATCGAAATTATTCTCTTGCACTGATGAGCTGCTGGCTCCCAAATTCAAAGGAGGAATTATTACCGCCTCTCTCGGCTTATTAAATTTCTCCCGATGTTCCTCCCCTCCATCCATGGAAAGGACTTCCTCTAGATTATTATGAGATTTCGTTTTCAACACATTTAATTGATTAATAGTGGTATTAGGATCGTTTGCTATAACAGGACTTCGACCATTGTTGATAATCTTTAAAGCTTCTAACCATTGAGCTTCCATAACTCGATGTAATTGTTTCGCCATATCTGTCTTCTTCTGATATTGAAAATTGAGCTTAGTCTGGAGATTTTCGATCTGCTGTTGGACTTGAGATAGTTTCATTTGGTAAAGGCGAACCTCTTCGTTGTGTTTCTCTTCTAATAAGTGAATTTCCAATGAATGCCTTTAAAATTAAAAGGGATGAAATCATTAAACAAACTGATGCTCCGCAAGGACCGTTGTTCTTTGTAAGAGCAATTTCATTTTTGAACAATTTCCGAAGTAAAATTAAAAAAAAATACTTACTTGTCTGCAATTTGTTGAATATGACCTGCTGCGCTCTTAGCAATCGTCAACTCACGTTTTCTAAGCTCTTCTTGCAACGAAGATTCGGCCTTATCAAGCTGCGCTTGAAATTCTTTCAATTTATCGCGCACGACTACTTCGACTTGATCTTGGTAGAAATTCCTAAGATCCATTTTGTTCTTTTCATTCAGTTCTTTGGTTTTATTAAGCTCTTGTTGAAGATCTTTCTGGGAAGAAAGATATCATTAGTTATTTCCGATTAATAGAAATTGAATTTACCTCAATCTTTTTATGGGTATCAATTTCGCTGAGCAGTTTTTGATTGTGCCTCTCCATACTCTGTACGATCTCATCTTTTTCATTAATAAGCACTTCTAGATGTGAATTTTGAGACCTAATACCTGTTAATTCACGTTGACACAGATCTATGGCCTTCTTACTGTTTGATATTTCATTTTTTACCATGCCAAGTGCGACGTTTGTCTGTAAAGTTTCAAGTGAATGATGATGTAAAAGAAATTAGAAAATGAATATTACCTCGGTTAATTCATGGTTTTTCTGCTCAATTTGTTCCAATAGATTCATATTTTTATCCTTTTCACTCTTACAAACGTTTTCAAGGTGTTCTATCTTCGAATGTAAAGATGTTACTTCGGAATTCAAATGCGATACTTGCGACTCGAATTCTTTAACTCTTTCTTGACTAGTTTGTGCTAACGATAATGCTTTTGATGCTTCGTTTTCAAAATGGTTAATTTTCTAGAATAGTTAGAACACGAGTTATTTTAAAAACCAAATATCTTTGAACGATTTCATACAAAAACTATGTTACCTTTGTTGATTCTACCATGTTTTCAGCATGCTGTGCTTGCATATTCCTAATTTCCACTTCTAAATTATTTCTATCCAACGTGAGAGTTTCTAATCGTTGTGAAACCTGTTCCCATGAGCTGTGGAACTTGAGAATCGCATCGTCTTTAGCTTCGTCAACCTGCACTGCCACTGCAAGCTTTTCTTGGAGTTCTAACGTTTTGCTTTGGAGATGTTGGATTAATTGTTCGCAATGCTAAGATTCAATATGATTAAAAAAAGCTCTGAACAAGATGCAAATGAGAATACGTACCTGTCTCCGCAATTTCTCTTCCTCTAATTTTTGAAGAATTCTTTCTTCTCTTGTGAGATACTCTCGAGCTTCGTTATTGCAATTCCATAAGTGTGATAAGCTTAACAATCGAAAATCTTGCTTTGTATTTACCCGATCTTGAACTGAAGATGATGCTAGGATATTCCGTTTAACACGTGATGTATTTTTCTGTTCTAGTGATTCGTTTCGAGTATTCGAGTAGTTTTGCTTTGACAAACTCAAATTCGGTCGGGTCTGTTCGTAACCATAATCCCCTCCAGCTTGTAATCTATTTACATTTGGCAAAGTTGTTAGTTGAGTACATTCACTACTACTGCTTACTGAATCAGTCTTTTCATTACTAGATTCGTTATAACTTGATATATCTGATGTCGAAGGGATATGATTTGTATTATTATGAATTGGCAAAGAATTTTGTCGGAATTGCATGTTATAGTTGTAAGCCGGAGTATTTTCATGCTGTTTCGATAGATCCTTACTCATATTATTTTGCGCATCAAACTCCTTCGTTCGTTGGTCAACCTTTCTTAGCATATATTCCAAATCCTTTAAATTCAAACTATTCTTCGAGGTACTCTCTGATTCGGTTGAATTTTCTTTCGAATTTTGTATGTTCTGTATATATTGATCAATCTCCTGCAAGATTTCTTTTGTAGCTTCGTTCTTCCGCTTATAATTTTGTCCATCTTCCTTTAATTTTGCAATATTGGAATTTATCTTAGTAGGTGAGTAGGTATTCCTCCTCCTTGGACTGCGGTTTTCACTACTTATAGTTGAACAGGAGTTCAATTTAAATCTTGTTTGCGGTTTCTGCGGTGTGCTATGCGTACTATCAAAATAACCATCTCGTGTCACCTTATTAATATCATCAGAACTGCTATATTTCCGAATTCCAGACATTAAATCTGTTGTCGATTGCAAATTATTCGCACTACTCAATTCTGACTTTGTTTCAATGAAATTGAGACGGTTTTCCAAGTGGTTCACTTGCGATATTAAACTGTCAACGACATTGTAATAAGGACCTGATAAATAGGGTGATTCTAAGTCGTCAGTGACGAAAAAATCGGGCGGTATTAGTATTAGTTCGTCTGTATCATCTGTTTCGCTCATAACTTTTAAACTTTGGTAATGTTAAACTTTTTTCTCGACAACAAAACATAACCTACTTCGGTTTGGGACGTTTGTTTTATTACCTGCAATGACACAAACGGGGCTGTGGTTGTTTTATTTTCGCCTGAAAATTAATTTCTCTATTATTCTCTATGGTTACAATCGCATGTGTTTAATTTGTTTGGGGTATTATTGATATAATTCTTTCAATAATTTGAATGTAAACAGTAACTAATAACCTAACCTTTCTTATTTGATAAAATGTTTGTTTTTATCGACTGTTCAAAGTTAACGCATAGTATGTGAATAGCCAACCTTCCTTTCTAGGTTGGTAGCGATAAAATTACTATATTGAATAAAAATTTGTGTTCCATTTACCAATTTGATATTTATAGGGAAATATGTGTAAGATTTTAATTTCAGCAAAGATTATATTGTATAAAAGGAATTTAAATACAACGATATAGAAAAATTATTTAATCATAATAAATAAATAAATTCCCTAGTAAGTTGGTAGTACTGGCAATGAAGGACGTATTCGCCAATTTCTTGTACTATATCCCCCTGCTCTACAATTGTACCAAGTTCTGTATTTATTAAAATTATAAAAATATACAGAGATTAAGTACAAAAACGCTGAAAGAACATATTTAACACGACTTATTGCAGAAATCGTAATCAATATGACGGTCGAAACCCAAATGACAGATGACAGCACCAATGCTGCCAGGTTAAAAAAAACAAAAATCACTAAATCGATTTTTAGCAATTCTTGCTACTATGAAGTAATGAATTGAGGTGAATCTCCAGGATCGTTCCTAAACTTCTACTTAATATTATAACCACATCTATTGATCACTAGATGGCAGTAGGCATTTACATAGTTTACTTAACTTTTAATGTTATAGTAATAAATAACATTTATTACGAAAGAATAATTCTCCTATACTTTGAAAAATCACAAAATTTTTAGTATTTTGAAAAAGTTTTCATAAAATTACCAAACTCGACTTAAAATCACCAAAAGTGGTGAGACTGCACCAGATCTGGCAACTCTGGGCAGAACTTCTTTCCTCTAGTGAAAAAGCGCCCCTTTACGACTGTTCCTTTTTTATGATGGTTTTACGATTGTAAGTGGTGCGGAATATAGTTTTACTCGACACCCTGAAGCTGTCTAAAGAAACGAGCGCTTTTTATTTCTATAATGTCTACTTTATCTAAAACAAATAAATTACAAGAGAAAGTAATAATAAATTAAATTTATACTCTTCATTACACGATTAATATAATTTTGCCAATTCTGAGTGGACTCATCTTAGATAAGTTTTGGCGTTTTGGTATTGTTGGGTTGGTGACATCTGGTGATATTTCATTTTTAAAATGGCGGGGATGATTTATGAAATACTGGCCACCCTGACAATCGTTTAAAAAAAAAATATTAGTAACTGTAGGCTATGCAACTTTATGTACTCATGTGTGTAGACGGGGACGTATACCTATTTAAGGGTTTGTTATAAGTTATTAAAAAAATTGTTATTATTGAGCTTATTTTGTTGTTATTTTAAATAAAATTTCAAAAGTAAAGCTGTTCTCGGAAGTAAGCAAAGTGAATTGGTTTTATTTAATATCGCTTTTTGCGCATCCAAACTTTGCGAAAGCTAGACGGTTTGACTAGACGTATTGGAATGGGGGAATCCATGACGACGGCGAAAATGAAGCAATGGTGGAAGTATAATAAAATTACTCCCTGCATGGTCTTACCATGTTAAAGTTATAAATAGCACCAATCATCAACTTAGCTTGTGAAATTGGTAAACAAAGAAAAACTAAATTAGTCTTCTTTTGGCGAGGGCAAATGTTACAAACATCATAAAAAGCATGCGAATCTTAAGTATTAATTAAGAAAAATGACCGCAATTTCGCGTAATTTACATGTAGTGAATGGTCGTTTACATTTTACAGTCGAATTCACCCTATTACTCCGGCGTTGTTTGATTAAAAGGGCTAAAAATAAAAACCAATCTAGTTCTAAATATAGCTCGTCGACTACCAGCAACTCAAAAAAATGGGGTGACTTCCGCCTGTAGATGTATCCGTTCCGTGGCGACCTAATTAAATCAAACGCCGCCAGTGGAACAACAACAAGCAACACCATGGTGGTGGTACCGGCTAACTCACGGTATAAACTGACGGTTTTTGTGAAGCTATCGATCGTCCCCGAACGATAGGGATGAGAGAAGCGCAATGTATATGTATTATAGACATGTTCTAATAGCAAGAGATTGTCTGATCTAAATGGTATTTCAAAAATAATGAATCCAAGAATTTAAGCTTCCTAAATAAACTAAATTAATTTCTACTGTTGCATGATCCCAAGAGGCAATCAAAAATAACACAAAGATTCACAGCTTTAATCTCTCAAAGCAACAAATTTAAAAATTTTTCAATACATGGTAGTTAGTGGATTTTCTGTATATTTTATCAAAACGTTAATTGTGTGTGATAATTTTTCCACATAAGGGTCAACCATTTTTTGATTAAAACGAAACGTCCGGGTTCGGGCCATGTCATGGGTAAACGAAAACTCGACGTTTCGCCCACAATCTATAGAGCTTCTTCAGGAGAGGGAAAAGTGGTAGGTTTTGCATTGTTTCAACATATATAAGAAGACAAAAAAGTGTGGAGGAGCTGGGATTTGAACCCAGGACTTTCAGCATGCGAAGCAGACACTCTACCACTGAGTTACACCCCCATGAGAAAACCCTTTTTCTTATAAATTATATATAAATAATAGTCATTTATAAATTATTTTAATTCGGAATACTTTATATTTTTAAAGAATTAATCAAAAAATTTAAAATACAATAATTCTCACGCGTTGGTATTTAATGCATATAAATTTTCTAACTTTAAAGGATGTACAATATAAAGTTCTTTCATTTCGCTACATCATATTGTAGTAACTTATACATATTTGCATTTTAATTAGTGACAGTCGTCGTATCGCGAACGTTAATTAAAAGTTTTAAACATCATCGGCTGTCCCCGTTGCTTCCACTGCAATCCGCAGGACTTCGTCCGGGAAAACAACCAAGGGAAAAATCGAAAAACAAATCTCTTGGTTTCTATACGTCGACGCAAAAAAGAGCAACAGTTTTAAGTCGAAAAGTTCATCCAGTAGATGCCGGTCTGATATACAGTAACAACGTTGCGGTACGGCGTTGGAATCTAAGAAGTTTTGGCGTCGGGACGCCGGGTATGGCAATAGTTTAGACGTCTTGCTATACGATGTTGGTGGAATTAAAGAAAGAGAATGCATGTTGCACATCTGGATTAAAAATGTACAAAAGGGGTTCACCAGCAGATGTATAATAATTTATACAAACGTACACGTACAAACAAAAAAATATGAACGATTAAGATATATTTCGATTTTGAAAACCGCAAAGAGTAGAGTAGAAAGAGATTTCAAGTTTTCTGATTTAATATAATGTCCGGTTTCATTTGGGTATTGCGCTACGCTCGACGATTCTATCCTGCCACATCCGTAGCAGCTAATATGCTTATTGAATCTGGTGCCTGTCGCTCCTTTCGTTTGGCCAATACAGGCTTTATCATTAAACTGTTTAACATTGATAGCAAAGCATTCCTTTTAAAATTTCGTCTCTCTTAAGAAATATTTTAAACTAAAAATAAGAAAAAAGAACGCAAAAAATAATATCCCCTCTAAAAAAAATTAGATAAATAAAGCAAAGAGGAAAATGATCAAAAAGAAAGAAACACAAATTAATAACGATAATCCCTTGTATTATCCTCATTAAACGTGAAAAGCGAAACTCATTTTCTAATTGTTTAAATACTAAATATCTGACGCGGATTACCTCAGGGTAACCCGGTCGTAACCCACGCGAAAGCGTTGATTAGATTTATACTAGGGGGCGCGCAGCTCACCGCATCGCGCATAAAACCGTCAAGGGAGAAGGAAGCGGCGGAGGGGGTCGCGCAACGATGTACGAGAGGTGGTAAAAGGGGAAAGGAGGGAAACCGTCGGTTAATGTAAGAATGAGAATTGTCACGGCCTTGCTATATTGTGTCGTGATCCTTATTCACGAGAGTTATCTCCACTCAACCCACTACCATCACCGCCACCGCCACCTATACGTATGTATGTGTGTATATTCTCTCTCCATTCTTGTCTATCTACATCCGTTCGTTTCCTTTCATTCATCCCCACCGCCGGCAGGCCGAATCCGCACGAACTACCCCGAACGAGGCGACGTATTGATCACTCGACGCGCGGAGTCAACAAATGAAGAAGTGTTGGATCGACGACCAACCATCGGTTGGTCGGGGGAGTCGCAACACGGGGTGGGGATGACACTGCGACGACTAGATGACGCCATCTGTCGCCAGAACGAGAACGACGTATCTGGCATATTTCTCTCTGCCAGTGTGTGCGTATAGGTCGAAACGGGACAATTTGAACAAGAAGCAGAAGAAGAATAGCCAGAAGAAGCCGGAGAACAAATGACGAAGAGAGATAGACGAAGTCAGAAGGGGTATTTTCTGCGGTTTCCGTGCGCATACACAGGAGAGTGTAGTTGCATTCATAATAAATGTCCATATGGAGGTTAATCTATCCCAAATAGCTTTTGCTTTACGTAATTAACATAACTAAATTCAAAGATAGGTAGGTATTAAATTTTATATTTTAATATGTCTTGTTATTCTTTTTCTTGACTATTTATTCATTGCTATTTTTATTTTGGGTTTCAGGTCTTTTATTAAAGGGAGGAAAAACATGTTTTACACTTTTTCTTCGTCCTTCTTTTTTTTTTACGTTTCATTGATCGTTTTGTCAACTTTTTCGAGCAATTATCTACAAAGTAGTTTTTGACAAACAATTAGTTAGGTAACTTACTTATTTACTTATTTTCTCTCCGTTTTTTGAAAAAAAAAAAAAAGATAAAAATTCTTAAATGACCTGATGCTTACAAGGAACGTAGCCGAAAGTTTCTTGAAAAGTATAAACTCGGCATCACGACCATTAATGTAATAGTGGCTGGGAATGAAACAATGGTTCTGTATCAGGATCCCTTGCCTAAGGAAAGGCGGACCTATCCCTAAGAAGGTGATAGTCGACTTACTACGCCAGTTTAGGTAAACCATTGTAGAGAAATATTAAGCTAGGACGATTTGTCTTTTGGACGACCATGCTCCTGCCATTTCGAAGGCTACTGTTCGCCTGTGCGGATGCAATTCATTTTTCACTGATGAAGAGATCCATGGAGTCAGTTTCACAGAGAACATGTGGCTGTTTGAGAGGACATTTGCGCATGACGGGGATTCACTGTCAACTGTTAGATAGAAGGAATCGATCTAAATGACTCTTATAACGATTCTACAATTCTCCACTGAAACTAAACTATTTTCAAGGTTGTCTTTCAGTTATTTAGAACGAAATTGAGTCAGCGAGGCACATACAAAATCGATGCCTTGTTTATTAGTTTGGCCTGAGAGTTCGACACTTTGATGTTATGATAATGCTTTTCCTGTAGAAGATAAATAATTGTCTTCGAATTGATTGTAGACTTAAAATGAGATATTATCCAACACTCGGTATATTAGAGGGGACAACCAGACATTTCTAACGTCTGCAACTTCACAGTGCTTCAATCGCTAAAGAAGCCGCGAGAAAGACAGACGCATTTCGTGACTTGTAAAACGAGAGGGTTGGAAAGAGCATTGCAAGAGAAGGGCGAGAAGGATAAAAATAAGAACGGTAAAGCGCAACGAAGACGTCTATATGCGACTTCCGTTTAGTTCGAAAACGATAGAGATAAACGCCGGAATGTTTGGCAACGTTGTCTCGACGCAACGTAAAGTTAAACATACATACGACATTATGCGGCTTATGTGTGTGCATTTGCAAACGAGATGTTTATGAACGGATACCGTCGAAGCGTTTGGACATCGAGGTGTGGTGTGGTGTACGCCACGTCGCCCACACCAGTACGCTCGCACGAGAGCTTGCTACGAACTTGAAGAATGCGACAGATAATGAGGATGATGATTGTTTCGGTTCCGTCTCTTTCTTTTCGTTTCATGCCAACCACTTTTATATACGCTTACCCCGATTGCGTCTCATGTTCCATGACCTTCTTCTCTTCCTTCTTTTGTCGTTCTCAAACGGTGGGTGTTTCACCGGCAGAGATTTGCTTGTTTAAATATTTTATTGGCCCAAGTAGAACCACCACATTGGGCTAATATCGGCCCAATGTGGTGGCTGTAGATAGATACTAGATTGGAGCGAATTGTATTTCGCATATGGCATCAACATCAACATGTGAACATTTCGTAAAGTTGGTCTAATGTACCTTTACTAGACTGTATTCTACTTTTATTATTTAATTCTTCTTTACTTACAAAAGCTAGAGTGTTATGATTACTTCTCTTAAAATAAAATAAATAATATGCATCTGGTTTCGTCTTTGATGCTTGACCGATGTGCCGTCCCCGTTTTTGAACTTAAATAGCAACAAAATAAAATTCAAATGCAGGCAAATATTTACTTAAACTACGCGTATATATCATAGCAATTAATCATCTCGAAAAACGTTCAAAAAAGAAGACATCAGCCCGTAGATCATATCTCCGTATTCGCAATTTGTCAGGCCGATTGATGCGGTTCAACGCGTTTGACCCGAAGACGTCATAAGAAAAGCGCGACCGATATCGCGAAGAAATTTATAAACAAATCGTATTTTTACGTTTACGGATAGTCGCCTCGCTTATTTGATTAATTCACATTGATAAGGCTAATCGAAAATGTAGGAGCTCGTAAATCAAAGCGAGAAGTATGTAAATGTGTTTCTGTTATCTTCGCCGTATTGGATGTACACAATGTCTTATTGCTCTTTTTTTTTATTACGTCTACATGCATGGGGAGATATCATTCAAATTTATAATCCTACAAGAAGGATTCATTTTTGATTTAAATATATCTAAAGACGCGCGTTCTATCAATTCAGGCGGCAACGCATTAAATAATCGCAATTCCAAAATATTTGCAGACAGTGATGTAGCGCAATATTTTGATATATCAGTTGCGAAATTATGCATTATATGCCACCATATTGAGTGAGAGAGGATGTTGTATTTTCTAAAGTAAGGTCTACATAACAATTCATGCAATGGTTCCTACAGCTCGACTAGTAGCACGAACAGCGGTACCTCACAACGTTGTACCTCGGATAAGCAGTCCCATAGTGCACCTTAATCGTTAATATATGTACCTAAGTAAGCACCAGTTAATCCCGTAATGGCACCCATAATACATGAGAACATTTTCTTTTAAGTTATTCTTAATTTGCCAAAGATATTGAACCATTTCTTCCTACTCCTCTTCTTTAATGCTTGTTTGGTCCACTGCCAATGATGAAAGTATGTCTTCACCCGTAGTTAGAATCTCTTCATCGCCTCCCACAAGCTATTGTGCAATTTTCATAATTTGTTTTGGGCGGTTCGTTTACATTGGACCTAAGTTTTTTGCGTGTCACTATGGTACAGTCCAGCCCACCAAGCGTTTTTAATCTGACAATGAATCAGAATTCTTTAAAAACGATGGTA
This sequence comes from Oryctes borbonicus, assembly GCA_902654985.2. Classification (NCBI taxonomy): domain Eukaryota; kingdom Metazoa; phylum Arthropoda; class Insecta; order Coleoptera; family Scarabaeidae; genus Oryctes; species Oryctes borbonicus. Next base: position 2,499,444 of record LR736885.1, on the reverse strand, counting down.
TATCTTCAAATGTGATAGAGATCAGTCGAAATCGCATGTTGATTCGTTGGTTGAATAATTTGGCGGT